>JAUZNK010005449.1:0-16914 GCA_035046665.1 Euphysa ruthae
TATGTATGTATATATGTATGTATGTACGTATGTATGCATGTACGTATGTACGTATGTACGTATGTACATATGTACGTATGCATGTATGTATGTATGTATGTAGGTATGTATGTATGTATGCATGTATGCATGTATGCATGTATGCATGTATGCATGCATGCATGCATGTATGAACGTAGGTACGCATGTATATATAAAAAATCTTTTTACTTACAGTTATTATTGCAAAATTCATTTAGCTGAGTCATCATTTCGTCAAGTAATCCAACTTCAGGTGTGATTACATGAACGTAAAATAAACCAGGGTTTAAAACATGAGATACAACAACCTTTATAAAGTCCTCTTTAGTTTTAACTAGTTCTTTTTCTTTGAATTCTTCAGAAAATATAAAATTTCCAGGTGTTTTTGCTCTTTCAATATTGCAAGTTCCCTCTAAAGACAATATTTTATCGTTATTCTTTGCTCTTTTGGCTATATTTGAATTTTTAATCTTCTCGGTATTTTTTCCTAAATGTAAGCTTGTAAGTTGATCATTATTCTTTTTTACATTTAAGCAGCTAAGTTTATCGCTATTCTTTGATACATTTGAATCCGTCCGTTTATTTTCATTCTTTGCTATATTTGAATTAGTAAATTTAGATTGATTTTTTGATATGTTTGAGCTTGTAAGTCGATCTTTTACTACATTTTTAAGTTGACTGTTACTTTCTGTTACATTCAAAAGTTTTTCATGTATTTCAGACTTTTTTTTAGAATCTTGAATGCTTGATGCTTCGTCACTATTGTCAATTTCTATTTTAGGTGGTGTTAGAGGTTCTGCATTAGAATTTCTACATGAGACATATTTGATATCATGTTGAGTTTTAAATATCTTTTTAGCTTCGTCTTTTACTTTGGAACCAACTGGTATAAACAACGATTCTTTTGAACTAGTGCCAATTGTAGTGCCACATGTAGCAATTTCTAAAACAATAAACAAAACAAGAATATTCATTGTAAAGATATATGATGTATATATAGATGATATATAGATGTATGTATGTTTATATATTATGTGAAATAAAATATCAATTTGAGATCAACTTTCCAGCATATATACTCAACTCCTAGAGAAAGTATCAGCTTCAAACTCGAGTTGAGCATATATGCTGTGAAGTTAAACTCAAGTTGATTTTTTATTTTAAAAAATATATCACTCGCACGGCCCTCTTTTTTAATTAACACTTCTATTGAACTAGTGCCACATGTAGTGAGTGCTACATGTAATTTTAACAGTGTGATAGTAATGTAATAGTTTTGTTTTATTATCTAGCACTCCTTTGAAAGTTCAGTGTCGTTTTTATATTTTTAATCTCTGAATGATTTTTTGTGATTAGCAAATTTTGATTTAAATTTTGTTTCACTCAAACCTACGTAAGTTTTTACTGGATAACTTGTATTATTTTTATACTACGTTTGGTGTTAGACACTGTTGATTAAGAGGACAGCTGTTTATGTTGGCGCAACTACATAATCGCTGGTTTTCAATATCGTGTACTGGTTGGATAACGCTTCTGTTATGGGTGTCAATAATGCTTTTGATTTTGAGATAAACTATAACTAATTTTCACGGTATTCCAAAAGTCTTATTTCAATCTTCAACCTATTCAAATAAATCGCTCTAACGCAGTTATTGATGTTATGTAACTGTTTTAATTTCAAATTTAAAAAAAAATCAAATTCATCATGCATAAAAATATAAAAGGACTTTCACTTTCACTTTGGTCAAACTTTAATTTTTTTAACTTAATATCTAATAGCATTTCAAATCACAAAAATGCAAAATGAAGTCTATTGAAATAAAGTAAAACTAATATTTAATCTATTTCCGAAACATTTAGGTGACAACAAAATATCTCTAGAAGATATTTATGCCAATCCCAGTTTAAGTAAATTTGTAAAGACTTCCTTTTTATTCAAATTCAACCTAACAAATGCGATTTGATTAGAATTTATTACTGCCTAAAAATATGACACTTTTTCTAAAAGCGGATCATGCTGATTGCTTTTTTTTTAAGACTAAAAGAAGTAAGTAATCCAGAGCAAAACTCTGTTTGTATAATCGTATAAGAATTAAACACATTTGAGATTTGCAGCCTTACAGCTCTAAAGAAATGGTAAATAACAAGGTTGCAAAGTTTTGTTGTTGTTAAAGTTAGGTAAGTTACTTCATCTCTTAAAAGGCTTCAAATAAATGGTTAACCCCCAATGTTAAGCAATCAGGTTTTTAAAAAATTTACCAGTCTAAAATTAATCTAAAAAAAACTAAGTTTGTAATTTAGAGCTTTTAAAATGAGATTAAAGTCTTTTCAAAGTTGGTAGAAGGGTTGAGAAAATTTATATACTAAATTGTCTGCTAGGTTAGAAATGTAACATGTGACAACACCACCATTTCTTTATACGAACACCACCATTTCTTTATATGCCAAGATGCAAAAGTTCAAAATTACCTCTATTTATTTCTCAAATAAGAAAAGTCTGATTTGGATTTTATGATGCTTATTACAGGAACTGTTGTAGACTTAGCATTAAATCAAAGCTTAGAAACAGAATTTAGAAGACTATCTATGTTATAATGAAACATGTAAAACTTCTTTCCATTTCAGTTGAAATGCTGATCAGGATTTATATCACCAGATATTAATTAAAGATGTTGGAGATAGTTAATATCAAAACAAGTATTATGGCGGACATTTGAATGAAAGGTAAAAAAATTTGTTCTGATAATACAAACAGCTGTCAATTTTAAAATTGCGCGAACACAAATCCAAAAACTAAAAATTTCCAATATGCAAACTTCGTAGTATTCTTGAACATGTCAAAGCTAATCTAAGAATCTTAACAAAAGAATTTTAAAAGTATCCATGGTAATAATATCTAAACATTGGTCACCTTGAACTAGCTAATTTATTTTCAAGGTATTTTTAAATTTATACTTGGTTTCTAAAAATTATGAAGGTATAAAAATAAAATACTTGATTTCAAGAACATAATGTGAATATTTTTGTTCATTTTGTCTGCTTTCTTGAGCTTTATGATAACAATTAACTTGAATTATTCTAACTTTGAGGCATGGAATTTGTTTTAAATTTTAACTTTATTACAAATATAAAACGTTAAGGTTACAAATTTGATGAATAGAACTTAGGAAACAAAAAAATTGACACCATAATACCATAGTATAGACTGTTTGGTTTAATATTGAAAAAAATATGTATTTTACTTTATTTTATTTTTAGTACTTTTGGTGAACTTAAGTTTTTTTTTTTTTTTTTTTATTTAGTATTAGAAAATATTATACAATCTTAAATCAACGATAAAAAATTCATTTCAATTTTTGTAATTCTTTTTTTTTTTATGACACTTTGAAGAATTTAAGAAATTCCAAAATATTAATAATCCGCCGTTTTAAATTCTGTCATTTACAGAAAACCCCCAACCTAAGAAAAAATACCTCAGTTAATTTTCATCGCCACATAAAATCGCCACATAAAATCTAACAGAACCAACCTTCAAATCTAGTCATATTCAAAAAAAAAAAAAAAAAAAAAGAATCGTTATATTAAAACTCTTAATTTACTCACCAGTGTTTTTCATTTTCTTATATCCAGCAAGAGCCTTCTTTGATTTTTTTTGATTAAGTTGAGATTGAAAATATAAACAGGTAGAAGCAAACTGTTGCAAGACCATCATGAAAGCAAGATGAGATTCAATAGGAGGTCTACTAAAACTCAGCTGCCACCATCCCATCTTATGATTACGATCATTGATATACAAGTCACACACTAGCGTCGAAGAGCTGATGTAGTGGGGAGCACCATAGCTTTCATGTGGTGGGTAATATAGATATGCAGCAACAATGCTTTCATCTTTCATTATATTGCTGAGCCAATCAGTAGATTTTTTAGACCATAATTTGTTGCAATCATCTAAAAATTAATATAGCTACTCAGAAGCCTAAGTTCAAACCACTCTATTTGATACTCATTGTTATCATCATTATTTGTGGTTTAATGTCCATTATTCAATCTTGCATGGGTTGGATAAATCATATCCATAGATAAAAATAACAATGTCTTCCTACAATCCAAGAAATTTGTTATCAAAATCACTTTTGGTGTGAAAGGAACTAAACTATATTTTTTCACATTTTGATGTCTTCATTTATGTTTAGAATAATTAATTTACAAAAAAAAAAATATATATATATATATATGTATATACATATATCAAGATTTACAAGACTCACAATGAAACTATTACAAATAATAAACAATTTTCAGTCCTCTCGAAAAGACCAGTGCCACCGCTCTGGCAAGGTGACAAAAAAAATATAACGGGTTAAAAATTAGGCATAAAAATTATGTTTTTACAATCTTAAAGAGACGCATATTCTTTTTCTATTTTTTACTTTTATTTATTTACCATAAAGGTGGAACTTATTAAAAGATGACCACCTACGGCAGGCCTTGAACCGGAAACTTAACGCATGTAAAGCCTGACCTAACTCATGCTGATAAATATTGCACTGCAGAAGTAGGACAAAAGTGTATTTATTTTACTTAACTCTTTCCAGACTGTGCTACGGAAAATCGATCCCACAGGAGCGATAGACTCCGAATCAGACTGTGGTGGAAAATCAGGTTGATACTTAGCCTGTTGGCTATAGAAATGCTACTGATAGATATACCAAGCTATTTCAGCCCTCACTATTTCATCTCGGCAACTGGCAGAGGTAATAATTAATAGCTTTTAAAATTTCTGAGGCGATTCTTGTTGGCCATTTTTTCCCCTAATGTTTTGAAACATACAAAGCAGCCAAACCATTACAAAATCTATGAAACTACAAATTTTTACAAACAATTCAATAAAATTGCTCTCCAGTCCATTAAATAGAAGTCATTTACCAGTCAAAAATGACGATGGAAGTGATGTTGATTCAATTCATGGAGGCCTTTGATTGTGAAGATGAAGAAGAAATTGATGTAAAAATTATTTTTTACGTTCTTCTATGCCAAAGTCTATTTTTAATTACTTTCCTGGAAGACCTGTTGTCATTGTTTTAGCAGTATCACAAGAACTAGTCATGTTTAGACCTTAAAATTTTTGATTTATTGCCACAAAAGATCACCTCACATAACCACTAGTATAAAAATGGAGTAATTAATTTTATAAAATAATCACATTTAAGGCTAATAAATAAATATTATAACACCCTAGACGCTTTTTCTTTGAAATATAGATAAAGGCATGATTAAATAATTTGAGAATTTTATAAATACGCATATTTAATGTGTACCTTAGGTTACGAAAAATGATAGTTAAACTACAAATATAAAAAATCTGTAAATATAACCTATTATTAAGAACGCTATTTAAAAAAATTGATGTTCGATGTATTTTACGCGAAATAAACTATTCAAAGAAATGCAATATTAACTAGATATTAACTAAATATCAAAATCTCATTAAATAAATAAAAAATATGTCACAAAAATAAGAAGTATATGCAAATTACACGTGAATCAATTCTTTATACAATACTTAATGACCATTTTTATATTTTAAAATGATCTCTGAAAAAGTTCTGTTTATTTGAAAAAAAAAAATTATTACAGAATTATCAGACCATAAAACTATTATGCAACGCTTGAAGACGAGGGGAAATAAGAAAACTTTAAATATATTTAATAATTTTAATATCATTGCATTCAAATTATCATGTAAATAATAAGAATTTTTTTTTGGGTGATTTATTGGTATGTGGAAGCAGAGCAATATAAAGGCACAAAATTTAACACCACAAGCATTTCATTATCTAAATTTACTTTTTATTATGACATTTTAATATGACTTTTTGAGAATAAAGCCGAAACTAAATGTCTTGTTTGTACGGACGAAAGCGACATTCGGGCAAACAAAAAGGTCTGATGGGAAGCCGGCTTAGGGTTCCAGTAATAATGCGATCCTCTTTAACCATACCAATAAGAGAAAATTTTGGCAATATAGTTGAAATCTAAACATATTTAAATAAAAAAAATTCTATACGAAAGTAAGAAAAAAAATTCTGCGGGCTAATGATATATAAACTTGCCCGCTCGGTCGTCAAACAGGCACTACTTTCTTTAATGAGAGCATTGTATTTCAAAAAACGAAACAAAAAACAAAAATTAGCTATGGTTATGCAACATAATCAAAGCATTGCGCAAAAAAAATTGCGACTTATGACTATTTGTACTATATTGGCCCACATTCATTATCTTTTTTAATGCAGCTTGGCAGAAACTCAAAAAAAATCTTATTTAAATTTTAAAATTTTATGAAAAAGTTAGAAATTTAAAAAAAAACTTTCGGTGCAAATCAAAAATCGGTTCTTTTATGCGATGTTTTTTTTTTGCATTTTAAGTTGCGAAAATAATCAAAATCTTTCTATTTTCAAAAAAACAAGAAAATAAATGCTTTTTTATAATAAATCATGGACAGCTTAACACTCTTCTTTTTTTTTGTTTATTTCTTCTTAGGAAAAACGTGGAAAAACTAGTATTATTTTGTTGAATTTCTTTTTGGCGGTGACAAAGTATAGCAAAGGGACTTAACTAAAAAAACTGAGTTTTTTAAAACATAGAAGCATTTTATTAAGTCACAAAAAAGACGCTCTTGAGCATTGTCACAATAAGAGAACAGCCATAAACTGAAGTAAAAGGAAACAGAAATAAGAAAAGAAATACAGAAAAAGCTGAAGGAGTAGAATTTACAGAACTGTGTGTGAACTCAGTCAACTATGTCAACAAAATCAGAACATGACATTTTGAAACAAAATGTGAGGTATTTTTGGGCCTGGTTCACTAAAAAAATAACATCCAGCAGCTGGGTGGTGGGTTTAAAATAACTTTTGCTAGGTTATATAGGATAAAATTACAAATTTGTGTAACATCAAAAAAAATAAAAATCTTGAGAATTAAAACGAATTAAAAAACAGTCAAGCAGATGTGCTTATAAGATCCTTTTGATGCATTTCCAAAAAATTATGAATACAGGATAATATTACTTACTAAAAGCTTTCTTGTCAGGACTTTTTAGAACTTCAGTGGGTTGTATTCCACCAAGTATACAGTGAAATGCTTGACTGGGCATTGTTGAAAACTTCTTACTCAACGGTCGTATATTTGATAAGGGTACAATTAATGTGTACCCTTCATCAATGAGAAGAACTTTTAATGAAACATCCGCTAAGTCAACATCTAAAAATTAAAATAACAGAACAATAAATATTTTTGGGTCTAAAATCAAATATTTTTTACATTTAGAGTTAATAACATTTTAAAAAGAGCCAACAAAATATATCTTTGGCTTTCTAAGACTAAAATTTGATTGAAACCTTTAAACCAATCAGATTTAGTTACATGAGGTTTAACCTGAATATTATTGAAGCTATAAAGCATGTCCTTTAGTTTATTCTAAGATTTTCTCTACATGCCAAAGAAAAGATGACAGACATAATTTAGAAGCAAAGATTTTGTACAGCCAAATTTTTCATGCTTCAATTTTTGGTAAAATTGGTAAAACCCCAATGCATTCATTAGAGCATGGAAACTGACATCAACCCCGGGTGTGCTGGGTGTCCTGTAAGAAAAATGGTATGGTTAAGTAAAAACACAGTAAACTTAACAGTGCATAATGAAAACTAATTATTAATGTATAAGCTGATACCTTGTGGATCATCCTCAACAGCTAAAACCTCTACAACTTTTCCACGATACCATCCCTCATCATTATGTGATTTTACACAACAAAATACATTACGCTCTGGAAGGTAATCAATACCACCTGTATAACCATTCACAGCTTCCTTCATGAATTCAAGGCTAAATTATAGTTGTTTTTGTAACAGATATAAATTTAAAAACTACCTACAATATGAGCAGTCCCCGACTCAGTTTAAGCGTTCGTTGTTTTTAAAAAAATCTATTATTAAAAAAAAATTCTGAAGCAATTTTTCTGTCAGTTTACAATAAGTTCTTCCAAGTGCTTAAAAATAATAAAGCTAATAATAATAATATATAATAAAAATACTGATAATAAAAATAAAAATAATAATATATAATTACAAGAAGCAATTACAAGCACTTAGTGAATGATGGACTCCTGGAAATTAAAGTGGCAAAAATGTTAATTTTAATGCTTATTTTTCTTTAAAAAATTAAAGGCTACCAGATATTTTTAAATATTTTGAACAAAATTTGACTTTTTCTAAGACTAGGCACAGAGTCTGGAAAATTCTTTCAGATAGCCAATATGGAGCATGACAATAATTTTTAAATCAAGTAAAACATCAACAGAATTTATTATTCAGACAGGTTTCTCACGCCATACACCTAGGGTGTATGTTAATACACCCTCAAACACCCTCGATGTTACTACATCTTCAAAAAAGTAATATTTTAAGTAATGTTTGAGAAAATTAAAAAGAAATTTAAAAGAAATTGAAATTTGATTTGGCTTTGACCTATTTGAATAGTTTATACAAAAAAAAATTATTTTATGGCATATCTCATGCATAGTGAAATAAAAATGTCACTTTTAATAAAGATCTATTTCAATTGAATTTAATTTTAACTTACAATATGAAACACCTGGCTTTGTAAAGACACAAAATTTAATAATATTAAAACAATTTGGTGTTTATATTTGAAGAAAATTTACCACAACTGTTCCATAATGTCGTTTTCTGGGTTGACAAGTTGAATGCAGAAATCCCAGGGGGTTTTGACATTTACAAGTACCACAGGATATGCAGTATCCAATTCCCATTTGAAAGGTTTAACCACTACATCTAAATAAATAACAATTGAATTTCTGAAAGATAATAAATCACCTTATCTGTTATAATATATGTTTATAAATTTATTTATTTTTATTTACTCATGCATATCCTTTTAAAAAACTCACCATCATATAAAATTTTGGATATTTCTTTAAAATATTTGAAAACAAAATCTAACGACAGAATTTTTGAGAATTGAAAAATGAAATTTATTTTATAAAAACTTCAGGTTTAGGTTAACTGGCTGTGAACTGGTTCAAAAGTTATTTTCAAACAGTTGACTAGCCCAAAACTTTTAATTTAAAATCAACAAAACATTATATAAAATTAATATATAAGTTCTGAAATTATAGTAATTTCCAAATTTTTGAAATGGAGTCTTCAGAAAGAAATCAATTAAATAAAAAAGAATTATTATAAACAATCGTCCATGATAAACCTGCTCCACTCACACATAACTATTTAAAAATTCGACCATAAAGCAATATCTTCAGGTGCAAAAAATTGAAATAAAGACATCAAAAAATTTTCTTATTACTTAAAAAGTTGTGATTATAATACAGCACTTCATGACCATCAGAAAGTGACTAAAACGAAGAATCTGCCGGTGATGCTGGTCAAAACGCAATAAAAAAAACTTCTTTGAGAATCAAGGGTTTAAGTGATAAAATAAAAATCTTTGAAAATAATATAATAAATAATCAAAATAAATGCTCAAAATAGGAAATTATTTTGTTGAATTGTATTTTGAAAAAAAGAATGTACCTGTATCAAGCCTGGGCTTCTTCAATACAGTAGCATCTGAAACTTTTATCATCGATGCTAGAAAAGATTATTAAAGACATAAGTTTATTAGGATTATTTTTATAATCAAAAATCAGATTTTCTAAGAATGCTTTTTTTTTACGAACAATTTTGATGAACTATTCTTCTTTAAGAATGTACTTGATATTTAGCCATAATTGATCAATGCACCTCCTGATGCGTTTTGTTTCAATAAACTTTAACAGGGACTAAATGTTCCATATATTTATTTGACAACAACAAAAAAAAAACAAAAAAACTTTAGATAAGTTCCGTATGGTTCAAAAGAAATTTTCTATAGTCCTCTAACTAAATCTATAAAAAAAAACAAAATCTATACAAAATCTATAAAAAAAAAAAAACATGACAAAAGCTTTTAGAGAAAATTATCGAAACATCTTTGTTCATAAAAAAATACCCATATTTTGGCACAGTACCAAAAAACAAAGGTTTTTAACAGACAGACACCATATGGGCCAAAAGAACCAGCCACCAAATGAAGCAACTTTACGGTCATCTGACTTCATACATAATTTCATCATTTAATAAGACTTTTTTTACGAGAAAAACAAAAAATAATGATTTTGGGCCAAAAATGACCATATTTGGGCAATTATTTTTCAAAAAACTAAAACTGTCAATTTGCTACCCTTATGGTCCAAGAAATTCACCCAAGAAAAGAGAAAAAACCAGAAAAATATTTACTTACAAAAAGGCTTACGAACGAACAAACAAAAATAAATGGGTACATTGATAAGACCTTTGCTTCGTCAAGGGTCCAAAAAATACCAATAAGTTATAGTATAAGTCTTGTTAACTTAAGTAAGCCCTCATTGCCAATGTTCACTGAGTTAAGGTTGGCACATTTTTGCTTATATTATTTATCACAAAAAACAAAAAAGGAAACCTTGAGCTCACTACAGCTAATTAAACTGATGTTGGTTAAAACTACAGTTTCCAGCAGAATGATACATACAACCAGCAAACCCACAACATTTTTTTTCTTCTTTGGCATAAAATAAATCATTCGTCCTCACAACTTAATAAATACCAATAAATATGTATTAAATTATATAATAAATATTAATAAATATCAATAAATAAGTAATCAATAAATATCAGATTAAGTCATTAACTAAAAAAATATGTTTTGAAATAAAACTTAAAATGCAAAAAAGCAGTAACATACATTAACATACATTAAAATACATTAACATACATTAACATAAATTAACATACATTACCATACATTAACATACATTAAAATACATTAACATACACTAACATACATTAACAACAATGGATTGTTAATAATAAAAATGGCTCAAGACAATTATATATCTTATAACAAGCTTAATCAAATAAAATCTAATCATCTGACTTCTTGCAGAAACTCATATGCAGATCTCTACCACTAAAATATGGATCATGACATTTTCATTTTTACAGTCTCAAATATACAGAAAATCTTTCAACTATATATTCATTTAATAAGGAATCTAAGGAAAGATATAAATTCGCCATTGAAGTAAATACATTTAAAATTTTAATAACAAAGATTGTAGATTATTCGATGTAAATACGAGATACAATTTTAAACAGACATACCTGATGTGAAGACACTGTCATGTGATTCACATTTTGATAATTGTACTGATGGAAGTATGCTAGATTCCTCTCCATCAAATACCTCAAGTTCACTTACATGAACATTTACTGTATCTAATTCAATGAAAAATCAAAATAGAAAAACAGAAATTTGGACTATCAATCGAAGGTTAAAATAGAATTAAATTAAAATATTCCAAGAACATATTTGCCAATATTTTATAATGATACTGTTTTCAAATAATCATGACATTATTTAAATTTTCAAATACATTCAAGAAACCAAGCAGTACGAAATAGCACCTATGCTAATAAAAAAAGATAAACACTAAAACAAGAGCTTAGTGACTGATAGACTCTTGGAAATTAATTTTACAATAAAAAATCAAATTCTTTCTAGGACAAAATTCTTAGAGACCTATTTTACTTGGAAAATCGAGAGTATCCAAGTATCTAAAAAAATTGTTTTAAACAGTTCATCAGGTGAAAAAAATATTAAGTCCTTAAAGGTCTTTTAACATTTAGCATTGCTTAATTAAGAGACCAAAGATTCTAACTATTATTTCATGGTTGTTAGAGGAAAAGTTTTTCTTATTTTGTTAATTCTAGCAACTAACTGCTCATAATTAGGCTATCGAACAATCTTCATCAGAAAAAAGAAAAGGTCAGTTCATGAAAACTGAATTGTGTGGAGGAAAATGTGTGGCATAGTGGTAGGACGTTTGACTACGGAACGAAAGTTCACCAGTTCGACTCCCACCTCCCGTGGAAATTTACTTTCCAAGATATCTTATTGCGTAATGCAATGTGAGCTCAATTAATTGGGTTGTTTGGTTAAGCGAATTTCGTAGGCAGAAATGGGTGTTCTAAGCACTCCAAGACCCGCCACGAGTGTCATTCTGGAAATATTTTCTGGGCATATTTTTGGTTCCTCAAGTTAAATATAACATTCTCACTTTCACTTTCAAGGGGTGGAGATTCATTCTCTCTAGAACAAATTTGCATTTTTGTTCTTAAAACAAACATACCGCTTTGTTCTTTTTGTGTTTTTGCGCCTTTACTAACAGTAGCAGGAATAGTACAAACCGGTGTAGAAGTAAAACTACCTAAACAGAATTACCAAAAAAAGTTGAAAACCACCAAAACCATCATAAAGCAAGACAGGTTGAATACCGGGTTAGCACTACAGGTATTGATGGTGGTCATATACTGGAATCTTTTATGTTATGGTTGGCATCGTAGGGAACAACAGGATCTATTAGACAATTTTTATCAATTAACAATTTTGTTCCATTGATAAAATATCATGCAAAATTTGAGATTTCTGAGAATAAGTTCTATAGGCAAAAAATGAAGAAACAGGAATTTTCGACAGATAACAAAATGAGTTAAATGATATCACCAAAAGATGAATAACAAACATATATTTAAGTCAAAAGATTTTATTAAAAGATGAATGAAATTTCCAAAATGTAAAAGGTGTGACGGACTTCAAATCTTACTTCAAAACTTTTTTCTTAATGTATTGTCTAAACCTAATTTATACACGAAACTTATGGAATTTATTTCATTTAGAAATAGAAGGGAGGGTTTAGGTAGGCACAACAGCCATGTATGATTGGCCGAATCTACAATAACCCTAACCCTAGCCTATAATAGATTATTTAATGGTCTAATATTTACTTTAGTGAAAAACACGTTTCAAAATACTATGAAATTTTTATTTCATTTTAATAGGTGTCAATATTAACCAAGCAATAATAAATCAAGAAGAAAAACTCTTTCTGCTAACAAAAATTTTCAAATTAACTTGCAGTATTGTAAACGCAAATTTTTCAAAATTACTGCCAGAATTATCTAAATCAGAACAAGTGTGTATTTGGACGAATATTAAAAATTCCAATGCCAACCACTACCGCCCACCCTAACTTAACCACCCAACCTATTAATTCTTGGTGGTCAGACAAATAAATCTGAAACATTCCCATATCTGCAAAAAGTTCGCTTTTTTTATTTAATAAAATATCACACACAGAACAAGTAGAAAATCTAACTCAAGACCTTTGCAAGCTTATTAAAAATAAAACTTTAAACTAACTGTTATCGCCTGCAGCTTGTGAGTCATCGTTATCTAAACAATAACAAGCTCAAAGTAACTATAAATGGTAAATTACATTTTTCAACCAAATCTTTGGAAGAATAAAAAACTTTAGAACAGTGCATAATAAAAACTAACCCTAACCGATAAAAAATATATATATTTAAAGAAATATTACATTTTTAAAACTTTTGTAGAGTCATAAAATCTCTTTAGGCAAAAAATAAAATATAAATTTTCAAACCAAATTTTGCTTACTTAGAGGCCGGAGAACTAATAAAATTTTAAAATGACATGTTAAAGAGATTAGCCTTAATATTTCCCAACACCACAATAAGAATTACAAGTAAGACAAACTGCATAAACAGAACTGGAACTCTAAGGTGCAAAGGTGACACACACTTAGAACAGATGTTACTGTTAAACAGTTATCACATGACAAGACAGACAACGTTAGGTTAAGGAGTGGAAATTAAGAGGTCAAGCGGATGAGGTAGCTGAATTGTTAGAGCATAGACCTTTTGATGTGTTCAGGAAGACAGAAAGGAGCTTAACAGTGAAATTTGTAAGAAAGGTTTTCTAGATACTTTATACGATGGACATTAGAGAGTAGGCATATTTATAGCAGAGTAGGTAAAAAAAGTAATTGATTTCAACCATGTCAATAACTACATAACGGTGATTAGTTTTTCACAAAGTTGGAAAAGTGGGCACTAAATTTGATTTTAAGTGGTTAAAGTTCCAAAACTTAATGAGATTAGAAAGAGAACTTGTGTTGTGGTTTTTAAATGGCTACAATATAAATTTGAAATTTTATGTTTATACTATATTTATATAAAAATATTAACTTACTATAAACACAGGACACAGGAAAACAGTAACATATTTTACTGAAATGTTTTTATCCTATAAATATTTGTATTAAATAAATAAACAAACAAACAAAAAAGAAAACAAATAAGTTTGAATAAGCTGAAGAGTTTTTCAGAGGTTGCTACAGTAGAACGGCTAGCTACCCAGATTAAGACAGAATAGGTAAAGGAGGCTAGTAAGAAGATAAAAACTGGTAAGGCTGCATCAATATCAGGTGTGTTTGCAGAAATTAGTAGTAGTAGTAGTAGTAATAGCTGTAGCGGTAGCATCAGCAGCAACACTAGCAGTAGTAGTAGTAGTAGTAGTAGCAGTAGTAGTTGTCATAGTAGCAGTAGTCGCAGTAATAGCAGTACTAGTAATGGTCGCAGTTATAATAGTACTAGTAATGCATTAAAATTCTAAAAAATACTCAAAGACATTATTACCAAAAAAAAATCAATTTGTTTTATAAAATTTTAGTTCCTTTACTAAACATTATGAAGTCAAAATCTTTAAATGAAGTCTGCTTTGAAATAATCCCATAGCACCTCACCATTATCATCATCACCATCTGAACCATCTTCAAGATTAATGATATCGGAGAGCATAATCAACTGTGTTAAACAAGTTTCCAGATGCGCATTCACCAGCGAATATTTTGCCATAAATTTTGTCTTGCTTTTAAGTTCAAGAACTTTTGTTGTATTTTCAATCGCCTAAAGTAAAATTTAAAATAATTTAATGCTGGGAATTAAAGGAAATATTTTAAAGATAAAAGAACGATTTTATCAAAAACCTTTAATAATCACACTTCTCAAGAGATTTGCATTTTAAGCATTGTTAAAATTTAAGTGTATATAGGACGATTTCAAGATATGACATTTATCATAATTTTAAAATATATTTTGAAGTTTTGAAGTATGATGAGGAATTGAAACAAATTTTCATAGCTAAATAAAAAAAAATTATAAAAAATTTTTTTAAGTGAAAAAACCCCATGTTCAATACTCATCAAAAATATTAACAACACATCATTTTTTGTGAGTTTCTATGGAAGCACAAGTTCTTATAGGAACAAGAGTTCCCGTAGGGCATTTCCACTAAAGTTCCTCGATTAAGAAAAATAATACAAAAAGATCAAAACCTCATTTGAAAGGTTATTAAGAACAGCTATAATATGATTGGTTTTTGTCCGAACTTCATTTAACTTTTGTTCCAGTCTTCCACGTGCCTCATCGACTGGACGTTTCTTCTTTGATGACATTTTTCATTACTAATGAAAATAAATAATAAAATTAAAATAATAATTTAAAAAAAACATAAAAAAAAAATAATTTAGAGCTAATCAAATTTGCTTTTATGTCTCGTGAGGTAAATTAACTCAGCTAAAGGGTGAAATTTTCCTTTTTTATAAGATAAGATTAATCCAAGAAATTAATTATTAATATATAATTAAAATTAATTCCAGAAATTAATTATTAATTTAAAATAATGATTAAAATTCAAAGAATTAATTATTTATTTAATAAATCAATTAATTAAAGTTAACTCAAAATATTAATTATTAATTTAAAATATTAATTAAAATTAATTCAAAATATTAATTATTAATTTAAAATATTAATTAAAATTAATTATTAATTCAATACAATGATTAAAATTAATTCAAAGAATTAATTAGTAATTTAATAAATTAATTAATTAAAATTAATTCAAAACATTAATTCAAATTAATTTAAAAAATTAATTATTAATTTAAAATATTAAAATTAATTCAAAAAAATAATTATTAATTCAATATAATGATTAAAATTAATTCAAAAATTAAATAAATAAATTAAAATTAATTCAAGAAATTTCAGGTATAAACTTTGTGAAATTTTATCGAAATCCAACTATTTAAATTTTTCATCAATCAATCAATGAGCTTTATTTTTCATCAATCAACCAATCAATGAGCCTTATTTATAGCCAAAATTCTTCTTATCAAATACATAAAACATGTGAAATGTGGTAAGTGAATGTTACAGATAAAATTTCTTATTTAAACAATGGAGTTTGATGAATCTTAGTATAAACAACTATTATAGTAAGAATTTTTAAACTAACCATTTAAAAATCTAAAATATAATTTCATTTTGATATCAATAATTGTTCAATTCTGTTTTTGAGGAAAATTTTTTTTGCGAGGAGGCAATTTTTATTAAATAATATTAATAATATTTATATAATTTATATCACAGAAGGTGAGCTCTTCACCAAAACTTACCTGTATAAAAAGAAAATTATTATGTTATATAAACCTTACACTTTCTGTAAGGAGGGATCCTTAAATAATGGTACACAGTTAATATGTATTTTTTTTTAATTATCAGGTCAGGTATAGTTGATAAATCTTTAGAAGTAAACAGATGACTAAAGTTTTTTTTATTTTTTCAAAAAATTTATCTTTGATGATTTTAAAAATATATGAAACATGAAGCTATCACACAGTTATTTATATAGTCGGTTATTCATTTTCATATACTATTAAGTTTTTACACAGTTATTTATATAGTTGGTTATTCATTTTCATATACTATTAAGTTTTCACACAGTTATTTATATAGTAGGTTATTCATTTTCATATACTATTAAGTTTTCACACAGTTATTTATATAGTCGGTTATTCATTTTCATATACTATTA
>JAUZNK010005460.1:0-43249 GCA_035046665.1 Euphysa ruthae
CCAATATGTTGCATAAATCTACTCTTTAGACACAGATGGATCTCTTTTCTGGTAAACTTCCAACTCTAATAATAAACCCAATAATTTTCCTTGTTTGTTAATTACTCTTAGTATTATATAAATTTTTTTTTTTAAATATGCGGGTTTTGATTAAGACCTGTTTGTCCAATATAGTGTAGTAAAAACTATTATGCATAAATATTTCCCTTTTTTGGATAATAAGCTTAGTGACCCAATATGTTGCATAAATCTACTCTTTAGACACAGATGGATCTCTTTTCTGGTAAACTTCCAACTCTAATAATAAACTTAATCTCCAATGGTATATAGAAATAAACCTTTGGTCAAAAATAAGCAAAAATTCAAAACTTATCAATAGATTTAAATCTCTTTATGCAATGAATTTCAAAAACTATTTATTAATCAACAGTGAAAAAATTATCCTTAAAAAACAAATTTGTTTACTTAAGCAGTAAATTTCCTAAACTTAATAATAGTCTTGCTTGATCAACTATTGGAGGAAACGTAACTTGATATTTTACACTCATAAATATGAAATTATGTGAAAGGGATTTCCAAAACTTATAAATATGTTGACCAGACTTGTTTGATTAAATGGAGTCATTCTGATACAACTCCACCTTGTTTGATTAAGAGCACGCTATAAGCCTATGTAAGTTACCTGATATATTTTCTAGTAAGATTCATGGAAAGATAACGTCTGTAAAAAGAAACCCATCGTCTGAAGTGATAATCATTATCTGTCCTTATGTTTAAATAGTCTCAAGTGTATCTTTCGTCCAAAATAATAATTTTATTGACAATAGTTCACCTACTCTTCAAAGTGATGGGCTCTCACCTCTTTTGTCTTTCCTATAATATATTTTGCATTTTGAACGCTCTCAAAATACCCTTGCAATATAGTTGGACCATGTTTAATTTACCGGTAAATCAGTTAAAATATCTTTAGGCATTACCTATACACATAACATCTTTCTGGTAAATAATTCATAGCAGTTTACGTGCTTTTGCATACGTTTTATCTTGGCTTTTGGCAACAATTTTTACTGAATTAGTTTCTATAACTCAGGTGTGCTCTTTAGCACTTTCTAAAAGCTTCTTAATTGTAAATAAGAGTTATATATTACATCGATTGAGTTGTTTTTTGTCGGCTTATTTTTTAAATATACATTTGGGATATTATGAAGGTAAAAAAAGCAAACAGTGCTGTTTGGTGATTACTTGATAAACTTGCATGTAACTTATGTTTTTGCTTTATAATTGCTGCAAAAATAACAAAAAAAAAAAAAAAATCTGGCTTGCATATTTGTAAAATCTATTTCAAACTAGCAATTCAATTACATGGTTGCTACTTATATTTACTGCATTAACCTTACAAAAAATAACTTCTTTGTTATTACACAAAATAGCTTCATTTATGTCATGATTATGGATTATTTTCTCTAATTAGCACCCAGGATTCAAAAATTTTAACTAAAAATAAAAAAAAAATAAAATGTTTTCGTAACTCTTGAAAATTTAAAACCGATTTAAAATTTAAAGTTTTCTCATATGTGTGCTTTTGTTCATATAAAGGCTTTTCCAAGACACATCCACTTGTGAACAGATGTATTTATATGAAAGGGATCTCTAACTGACTTAACGCAAACATACATATACTGAGTCATATCTGGAGTAAGGTTAGCAAAAATGATGGTGTATTGCAAAATTAAATATTTTTATGTTACTTCATGTTGTGAATTTATTCACTGATAAACTTGCTTATTTTTAATATGCAGGATTTTCTAAAGAAATTAACAGTTGCATTCAAAGAATTACTTACTATGGAAGTTTACCCAAAAGATTGGTTCGTCATAAAAATTTTTGAAAATAAGTAAGTCTGCAGATTTTATTTACACTTAATAAAAATTATTAATTATAACTATATAATTATTAATTAATAAATTTAATTTATTTTAATAAAAAGGTAAATGCAATTAACAATTCTTAGTACGTTAAATTATTTGTTTTTCAGTTAGCACTCCAAATTATTATTTTTTTTATTTTTCATGTTAATATATATCAAAACATCACCATGTTTATTACCCACAAAAACTTTAACAAAACCTTATAACACATTCATGTTTGCACTTTAGTTATATATCATTTAAACTATTTCTTCTTTTTGTGCAATCGAAGTAATTGCTTTTAGAAATCCATTAATTGATGCAGTGACATGTTATTGAGGCAAAAGATCCAGTGAATCTTGAACAATTACAAATAAAATCCTGAATTTCTCATAAGGTCCAATAAAATCCTTAATAATGCAAAAGTAAACGGTAAAATTCTAAAGTTCTTTACCTTACAGCTTCCGATTTCTAAGGGGAATGGAATTGATACTATATATGTCATTGCTATTGAAAATTTTTCATCTTGGCTAAATTTTTGGTTTTTGCCTTGCTTAAGCTCTCTCTTGTGAGAATTTTTAAATTTTCTGTTTTTAAGGTAAAAGGTCTGTAAATAACTATAGAGGGTCTGCTGATCACACTGATTAACTGAGAGAGATTATAGTTGATCATTCAGAAATTTAGCCAATAGAATTTATTAATAGACTAAGTTTATTTCTCAAATAATAAAACTTCTAAACATAAAGCAATTGCAGTTTAAAACTTTATTTGAGATTGTTTTTTCTTCTCGTTAGTTTTCAAACTTTTCTTATTTGCTTTTTTATAATTTTAATGAATTTAATGAACACTTCAATGAATTACTTCCTTTGGTGCATTTTATCAAGCATTTAATATATACAGCATTTTCTAACACCGATATAT
This sequence comes from Euphysa ruthae, assembly GCA_035046665.1. Taxonomy (NCBI): domain Eukaryota; kingdom Metazoa; phylum Cnidaria; class Hydrozoa; order Anthoathecata; family Corymorphidae; genus Euphysa; species Euphysa ruthae. Next base: position 2,829 of record JAUZNK010005460.1, read on the forward strand.
ATATTTTGCAATGACACTGTAATGGCACTATATATTGAATGTGCTCATTCTATAATAAAAGTTAACCATTTTTTATATTTAAAAAAGTGTGCACTTTTATGTTCAAGTGACTAACAGACATTTTCTTTTTATTCATGTAATAGGTATAAAATTTTTATTCATGCAATAGGTCAGCCAATCAAAATGATCGGCCATTGCATAATCCTGTTCATCATTGTTTCAATTCCACAGATAATTGATCGATAATTGGATGTTATTTTGAACACTGACTTATAAGTTAAACTGTAGGCTAGTATTCTTGTTAGAAAGGTTATAAAAATATACCTTGATGTCAAAAATCTGTTGAGCAAAAGTAGGAATTTAATACTTTATGCCTACAACTGATGTGATTATCATAGTAACTGATTGGATAAATCACACAATAAAAAAACTTAAGTGTTTGATAGCTAATAATTCCACACATTCTAATTAAATGCTGATAATCCTTAAGAATCTTTATTTGTCTCTACTTTGTTTCTGGTATCTATCAAGTTCTTCTTGATCATCTTCTCAACTCTCTTTAACAATTTTCATGTTAACACAAACGACTGTTTTTATTGGAAGAAATTATCGAATAGCTTACAAATAATCCCTCCTTTTTTACAGTTTTTTTGACATTTTGTAGTTCTAAAAACAAACTCATGACCTTTAATCACCATTTTGCTAAAGAGGCAGAGGAGCACAGGAAGCACATAAATCTTGATTGACTATTAAATGCAAAGTCATCCTTGACCTCAAATGCAACTTTTACATAGAGGGGAGAGGCCAAGATATATTTTTAAATGATGTGGCCTTATTATGTTCCACCTTACTAAAAATCCTTGTTAAATTCACATTTACCCAAATAACAAAAACTGCTTTCATTATTAAGCTGGTGCGTCTGCTACTTTAGAAAATAATTTAGTGGGGCAGATATGCATAAAAATTCTACTAATATGTAAAAAGTATATTTTTTCCCAAGGCTGTCGAACTGAGATTCTTACACCAATGTAAGCAAATATTATTATTTTTAGTGTGATGTTGACAACCATACAATATTTATCAAAAACGTTTATAGATTTCTTTCTTCAAGGAGATACTTTTCAGTTACAAGTAAGTAAAATTTTCCATAGAACTAAATAAGTTCATTATAATTTCATCTATATAATGGAGTGAATGATTACATAACCTTATAGGATTACACAATTAGATAATTTAATTAAACCCACCATTTCACAAGTGTTAGTTCCTGTAGTTAAAACACTTAGAAATAGATTTTTACCTTCTATTAGAAGCATCAATCCTTACCTTGCCTCATATTAACATTCTTCCAAAAACTTACTTGAAAGCAAGTGAAAATCTTATTGACCTAAATTATTACTTTATTTTAGCTATGGATTAATTACTTTCAATTGGCTGTTTTATTTCTCAAACAACCATCGTTATTCTTAGAGTCTTTTACCTCTACAAAGCGAGAGAAAATACTAGAAAGGTATCATATCTCTTAGTATTAATAAATAATATTTCTTGTTTTTTTTTCCGATATATAATGGTGTCACACTAGATATCATAGAAAATTGTTCTCCTTTCATATTTTCATATGGAAATTTAAGGAGAACCTGAAAAATGAGAACAGCAGCATTGTGGATTTTGGAAACACTTTTTCAAGTCTAGGGAAATACTATATTGACTGAAGGAAAAATAAAAAAGATTAAAAGTATAAAAATAAATATAAAAATTTATTATGTTGAGTTGATGTTTAAATGTTCAGACTTTTGTTTAAACTTTTGTCATTTCTGCTTAATGTAGACCTCGAAATGATCAACATTAAAAAGCAATTGCTTTAAGTTTTGAGCAAAAGTATTTTATTAAACAAAATGGTACCTAAAATGATACCTGAATTAATTTTTCCATTGTTCTGGTATAAAATTGTTATAGTCCACAACCTAACTCATGAATGCTTTTGGTTGTGGTAAAGGATTGGCCGCATTAATTTTTTATTGTAGTGGTAGATTCATGATAAATTTACTAATGGCTAATATTTATATAGATTGGTTGGCTGAAAACCAATCTTTTCTTTTATGGAACGATTTTTCATTTGGTTTTGCCAAGTTGAAGTTTAATTAATTCTGAATGTCTTAAAATTAAGTTTGTTTTTTTTTTTTTTCTTTTTTTTTTTGGTTTCATATTATACATAATATTTGTTTTCAAATGATAATTTATAGATTTTTTGTGTGAGTCAATGAACTTGAATTTCTAACAGAAGACTAAATGTATTTTACTTGTAGATATGGGGATATGCGTCAAATAATGGCATTTGAAATAATGGATATGTGGAATGTTTTAGGTAATCAGTAAATAGATATTTAGACTCCAGGATCTTTACTTTGAAAAAAAAATTACAAGACTAAAAAACTTTGATAGAGGCATAAAAATTATATTAGGGGCATATCTAACCACGCAGATAATATGAAATAGTAGATTTTAGAATGGAAACATTGGGAACAAAGCAAAGAAAGCCTAACCAGGTACATTTTCACAACTGAAATTTCAAGTTTTGGTGCATTTTTGCCAAGATTTCTTTTTATTCATATCACATCCTGCTTTTTTTTCTTCAAATTAAAACATCTATATATTCCCATGATACATTTTTTTTTTCAGAAGGTTTTTTACACTCGTTAGTGTTATATTCAACTCATTTTTAGATAACGGCACTCACAAAATAGAATTAAAAATTGCATTAGGTCTTCGGGTTAAATGTTTATAGAAAATTTTAAATGGGAGCCATATAAACTACTTCAACTCAGCATGGTATGGACAGATATTGTCAGCCACCATGCTATATACAAAAATTTTGAATATTGAGACGCATAAGTAGTGACATATATAAATCAGAAAATAATATGTTATTAAATAATGTCAGTCAGTTAAATAGCTAAAATAATTATTATGAAATTTTCAATATTTCATAGATAATGCCTCACAGAGTATAATAATAAATTTGTGATAAAAATAAATTTTTTTTTTTTAGGTGACAAAAAGAAACATTTCATACCATCGCTGATAGGTCCGTTCTTAGAGATGACACTTGTTCCTGAACAAGGTAGAAAATTCATTGGAACAATATTTCCCCTAATTTATAACCTAAAGAGGGTATTTACTCCACTATATCCACTAAAAAGTTTATTGGTTTCGAAATAATCCAAATCTCATTCAAAATAGGTTATATGTTTGCTAGACCTATCATCTGTCCATAAAGCTTTTTTTTTTAGGATTCTTGCACTAATTCTTTTCCAATAATTTTGTATTTAAGTTTTGCGTTTATAAATACAAATTTTAGAATTTTGGAAAAATATCTTTATTAAACAATGCCTAAATAGTCATTTTTACGGATTTTTTTTTCTTTGATTATGCCCAAATTTTTTGTATTTGAAATTCCAGAAAAAATCATTTTTTTCATCAACTATCTAGAAGATATATATGGCCAGAAATTCTCAAAATCAACATCTGATAATTTGTATTACAACTATTTTGAATTGTTTCAAAAAGAAAATTTCAGCTTTCTAAAATGAAATTAAAAGACTACAAGATAATTTGTGATCAATGCATCAGGTCTTATAATTTTCTTGTGTAGTTGTAATGGTAATTAATCACTATCTTTAGAACTAAGACGTGCAACATTACCATTATTTCATGACATGATGGTTGTAGAATATGAATGTTCAAATACATTTAAAAAGGTAATTCTGACCAGAATATAATGAAAATATTTTAACTAAATTTTATTGATGGCTTCTAGGGGAAAGCTTTCCTCATTTTAAGTATTTAATTTAAACAGAATTACACAGGTTTTATAGGTAGAAGCTTTTTGTTGAGTCTTTCATTAGATTTTGCAATTAAAACAAACCAGCTTGTTCTTCTGAATTCACTTCTGTATGTATGCACATTTGTCTGTAAATATGGAGTGCTTTTTTTATTGGTTTTGTGTGTTTTAAATGCATAAAAAAAGATTGCAGGAGTATCTCTTGATTTATATTTTGGCCCGCCAAAATTTTCTTTTTTAAACAGGTTATAATATTTTTCGTCAAATTGCCACATTTTTGTCAATCAAAGTTTCATTTAGTGAAGTAAACACGGAACTAAAAACCTGTAATCTGCAAAAAGTTGAACCCAATTTTGATTGTCCTTTAGCAATAATTAATTTTTTTTAGCCCATTTACAATTAATGTTTCTTTTTCTCCGAGAAAGATCACTAGAATTTTGGAAAAGGTTATACACTGCTGTTACAATATTCAATACGGTTAAGTTAAAAAAAGAGTCCTATTCCCTCTTCTTTTGGCTCTGTTTTTCACCATCCCAGAAAAATTTTAATATTTGACTTCTGTATTAATTAACAAAAGAATAAAAGTTTTAATCAATTTATTAAATTTATGTTATTGGTTTCTTAAGCTTTTATTTTTGCTGTCTTAATTATATGCTAAAAACTTGTACAAATAATAAATTTTTATGTTCACATTTTTGTTTGTAGGTGGAATCAGAATTAATTGAGAAGTTGGAGGTTTTTATGGGACAAGATAAAGGAGATAGAGAATATCAACTGTTGTTTAATCAGATGTAAGTCATCTTTTACTCGTTGTAAACCTTATGTTTTAAATAAGCAACCATTTTGTTATGACAACACAGTGTTAAGATTAGTTTAAGATAAATTTATAAACATATGTTGATTGGTTGATTTATCTTAATTTAATCTTCACATAGTTATATCTATAATATTATCAATACCTGGTTAAGGAAATTTTAAATTTTAAATTCATTAAAATTTTCACTGCTGAGCATACTACTTTTGATAAAAGTAGATGCTGTAGATATTTTTTTCTAAATCTAATATTTTCAAATCTTCAACTTCTTTTTTGGTGACAGAGCCTAGAAAGGTCCAACTTTTTTTTTGGTTACAGGGCTTAGAAAGGACGGTAAATTACTGTTATACTTTATATCTTTAAAAATAAAGTATTTCATTACTAACAGGTGGCTCATAGCCAAACTGTAACACCTGATATGTAGAAGTCTGAAGGCAAATATATTATGATTTTCTGCCTTTCTCTAGTCATAAATATTTATTTATCTTAGATTAGTTGATAAGATTAACACAAGCTCTGATGGCGAATTTAAATCTAAAAGTTTAAAATCGATCAATTCCATTACAGAGCTCCTCAAGAGGCTACTCGATTACAGGTAAATTGATTAATACTTTTTATTTTTTTTGCTAATAAAATGCTTAACTTCGTGTCTTAGCTAGAGACCATTTTTTTTTTTATTTTTGAATTGGTAGCACATAATTGCTTTCATTTTAATAGCTGCTCAGAGCTCAATAGCAATCATAAATGTGCACTGTAAAATATTAAGAAGTACTGAAATTATCAGTTATGAGTTCATTGCCACAACACAGCCTTTTGATTAGAAAGTACAAGATTAAAGTTTCATTATTTTTCTGCATTTTAGAGCTACAAGAGGGGATGACGCAAATAACTATCAAAAGATGATGTGCACAGTGCGCCTTTTAGTAAGTGCCTATTTATTTCACAGTATTTTGAATATTGTTTATTTAAAGTGTATACCAATAGAAACAATGAAGATTCAACAGAGCTCCATGCACAATAAGGTAATAAATACAAAAAAAAATGTTAACTCTGCATCTATTCTGCTTTTAATACTGGCATGTTCATACTATAAAAAAAAATCTAAGCCAGACTATACAAAGTCTAACATACTAAAATTGTAATAACTTTTCTGCAAAAGTTTTTGTAAAAACCTGAAAATATTTGATTTATAAGATTTGTTTATTTACTTATATATTTATTATATGGTTTATATATTTACTATATTTAAATGTAATTATTAAAATTTATCTCATATTTTTAATGGCAATCCTAAATTTAATTGGTTTTAGCGAGGATTGAGATGTTTTAACATAAGGTCACCTGAAATTTATACATTATATTTATATATTTTTCTAGGCTTTTGCAAACAATGGGTGATAAGATTTTGGGTGTTCAGGAGGGTGGTCAAAAAAAAAAAAAAAAAAAAGTTTTAAGTGGCTCAAGCTAATTTGTTTTTGTTTAGATATTTTATAGAGTCTGAATACTTCTTAAGCTATTGTTTTCTTTAGGAATTCTATAAAGATCTTGGCCGTGACGATATGTATATACGAAACATCCACAAGTTGGTAAAGCTTCATGTTTCGTGTAACAGTTTCACAGAGGCAGCGTTTGCACTTCTCCTGCATGCTAAACTACTTGAGGTAAAGATATAATTAATTCACAGTTTAGTCAAGTACTTTATATAAATTCATTAAATATTTACCGTAGTCTACAGATTTGCAAATTTTGATGTTTCCATGGGGGTAACTTTGATTATCAATTTTTGCTAAATTGATATTGGTTGTTTGAGATTAATCATAAGGTATGTTAAACCTTTTATAATGATCTCATCTCACTGACTGAACTGTCAAATACATAAATAAAAATAAATTCATTTATTCCCTCGGAAGGAATCGAATACCTAATCTCTAGCTTTCTATTTTATGAAACCAGTCTACCATTGATCTGCAATCACAGAATAGACTAGATTGTTGATTTATATGTGATTTTTCCTTGTTAAGACTTGTCAGTTGTGTATACTGATTGGCAAAAGAAGTTATGAAAATCTGTCAGAAGAGTTTTCTTTTGCCAATCAATATGTGAAACTGATGAACTCTATTAAGGATTTTCTAATTTAAAAATCTATTTAACCCAGGATTTGGGCAATTATAATTGTGACGTATTCCTTTTGTTAATTTATTTTATTTATATTTCAAAGTTAGTTGTATGCTTTCTTGAACCCATATGTAGTGAGCTATGTAGTTTAGCTGAATGAGCCGGCTCTTTGGCAAATCACTATACACAACTGGCGAGTCTTAATAAGGATGAAACACGTCTTGTGCTTTGATAGGGAATTGTTATAAATGCATGATCTATGTGCAGAAATCATGAATATCTTTTTATAAACATTTGATCCTTGAGTTTGTTTAGGGAGATAAGATTATGCATTACATTTATTAAGATTTATATTTTTTGACTAACACTAAAGTGCTAATTTTTAAAATTTCTTTCAATGGGAAAGTTCGTTTTTTGGTTAATTTTGTAAATTGTTTTGATATTGTATTTTTGATATTTTGATATTTTTTTAGTTTACCCTGGAAAAATTTTCATATTAACAATATTTAATAAGTTTTAGAATAATTTTAATACTTCTTTAGCTTCTTTTTTAAGTGTTTCTTATGTTCTATTGTTTTCATTTTAGTGGTCAGATAAAGAGGTCCCAGCATTCTTGAACTATCCAAAACAAACAGAAGGACAGAGGAAGGAACAAATATATCTTGAAATTATTGAATATTTTGATAAAGGAAAGGTATGTAATAGTACTGCTATATCTATGAAATTGGTCTTGTCTATGTGGTCTAAAAATTTTAAGTAATAATAAATATTGCCTTTTGACCTATTGACTACTGTTTGAAACTTGAACTTGAATAAGGTGGTAATTTTTTTTGCCCAAAATTCTGGGATTGAATTTTTTCCAAATCTGCTTTTTTTTTTTTTAAATTTGGAAGAAATTATATATGAATTGCAATGCACTTTCCAACCCCATATCTAAAAAGAACCTATAAATTTAGTAAACCATAAAAAAAAATCATAATTTTACAAACATTCCACCTATTGAAAGATCTTGAATCTAATTTTTAATAAATGTGGTCTAAAAATGGTCTAAAATCTAGATTATTTTATTAAGCTAAGTGGGAAGCTCATAAATTATGGTTTTCATTGTTTAACCTTTGTAGCGTCCTTAAAGTAAGGTCATTTTTAACAGTTAACTAAGACTATGTTAGTCACCAACTTCTTGTTTATCATGTAAGTTTACTTATAATAATACATTGATTTGTTTCAAATAAGACTAAAGGAATGATGAACTGTTTTATATTCTTCTTAATTGATACTTTGATAAACAGAAAAATGTGACTATTAATCTGCAATAAATTGTGTGCTGTGTTGTTAGATTGTATTATCAAATTTGAAACAGGTTATGTAGTCTTCATATGAAAGAAATATGTATCAAGATGATATAGTATCAACATTCCTCTCGTTTAAAATTATTCCAAATATTTGTTTTAGACTTGGGAAGCAGGTATTCGTCTATGTAAAGAATTAGCAGTTCAATATGAAAATAAATTAGTTGATTACACTAAACTCAGCGAAATACTTGTAAGTGTTATTACAAGTTATTTATGTGATCATCACTCTGATGGTGTCCTATGGAATGGCTCTTGTCCAACCCTAACTTATTCTGGAATCATTTATTTATCTTAGCAAGTATTTGTTTTGGAGTTGGCAAATAAGTGCAGGTGAAAATGGAAATTTTTAAATTTGGTTTTTAAAGAAAGTTTTTGTTGCACCATTGATAGCCTATGAATTAACATTAACCATTGATAGTCTGTTAATAAAATAATAAGCTAATATTGGAATATTTGCAATTATTTAGAAATTGAGAACTTATAGGAAATCAGGAAAACATAAGTTTTTAGCTTTGAGTTATTTGGTATTTTTATTTTTTTTATGTTTAGCAATCGCGTTGATTCTATACATTTTTATGTGATATCAATTTTAATACATTCAGCAAATTAGAATAATCTATCCTGGTACTAGTTATTCTTTAAAGGAAGTTTATCCCAGAAGATTGATATAAAAACTCTTGTATTAGAGAAAAATTTAATCAATTTATTGTAACACAGCCGATATTCAATTATAAAGTAAAATGATTGCTGCAATAATTTGCAGACCTGTAGAATGCAAGAAATTATTTAAATATAACAAATTTGTTTGTACTTTTAGATAAAATTTTACTTTTAAAAAATATCAATATCCCTATAAAGGTTAGCCATGGACATGAATATTTTTAATTTATTCAACTTGTAACATATAGTTCAGTACTGCGTAATGTACTTCTTATACTTATATAACTCCATTTAAAGTTTTTTTTTTTAAATTCTGTCTATCCACCTTGTATTTTATGTGTATGTTACGCGTATATTATGACTCAACCCCATGTTTATATTATATTGTTATATTATTATTATATTTAGTATTTATTGCTTTTCATTATTTCAGCGTCGTCAAGCGTACTTTTATGACAGCATTATGCAGCAAATTCGACCTGCCCATACTTATTTTAGAGTGTCGTTCTATGGAAGAGGATTTCCACACTACATAAAAGTATGATTTATATATAGCAGTTAGGAATCAATGATCTGGCAGTCATAGCTCGTCATAAATATTCTTAATTTATCCATATTGTTTGCAAATATTCAAATTTAGTTGATACATGCTTCTAAACTTTATTTTAGACAAACACTAACCGATTTTTATTTGTTTACCAGTTATTTCAACCCTAATCAATTAAATTTTTGTGCTTTTGTCATGTGCTTTATTAATTGCCCTGACAGTTTTTATTTTAGGTTAAGTTATTTTTGTCTAGCATACCCTGTTTTATACAAAGCAAACATGGTCACTATTTTATTTTACTGGTATTGATAATAGGGTAATTATGGATGAAATAAGTGACATAATTTATGATTATTAGTTAACAATCATAAAACCTTAGAGCCAAAAAAATATTTTTGAAAAATTTAAAGATAAAAATGAAAATTTCTTTGGTAGATTTTCAAGCTGTTTGATGTCAGATCAATTTGTTTTTAGTGTTTTTTCTTTAGTATACCTTCATTTCATATCAATTTCTTTGGAGTTTGCATATGTGTATATATATATATTTTATAGGATACAGTGCTTATATGTCGTGGTCATGAGTTAGAAACACTGGCCGGGTTTACTGCTCGTATGAACGCTGAATTTCCTAGTGCTGAGGTTGGTCTTGATTGATTTTTTTTTTTTTTTAACGTAAAATTTTTTCTTTAAATGTGGTGTTCAAGGTATATATGTGAATCTTGTGCAAATTGACCTAAATTCATGAATTTAGTATATAAAAACAACTACTAAGAAGGTTTATTTTGATATATAGATTTTTTTAATGATATATATTGAAATTTTTTTTTTTTTTAGATTATGTTCAAAAACACACCTCCTGACTCGTCAGTGGTAGATGGAATCGGACAACGTATCTTTTCACCGTTTATTTTTTTGAAAATAAAGTCTTTGTGTTGACTTTTTATCTGTGATATGGCAATTTTATTTTATTTACTTATATAAAGCAGATTGTAAAGTACATCATTGAAGCATGTAGGCTGTACCTATTTTTGGCCAGGTTTTGTAATGAAAAATCTCATTTTTGACGTATGGTATGCAGGCATTTCTTAGAGTTTTTTCATTGGGGAATTTTAAAAAGCCTTGTTTTTTACTATATCCAATGCCAATTTAAAGTATTTAAACGTGATGTGATTTTTTGCATTAATATTAGAGTGGAGGGTTGAAAGGATTTTTGTGTAAAAAAAAAAAAAAATCAAACTTAAGCTAGTCATTAACATTTTTTTTTTTAATAAGTAGGAATTCTCATGCTGATTGAGCTTGCCATATTGTATTCTACTGAAAAATTTACTTTCTAAATCAATCGTGTTAATTTTTAGGCTTTTTGCACTGCTAAACTTTTGACAATATAAGTTATATTATTTAACATTGTGTAGATATTCAAATATGTAGTGTGAATCCTGTCGTTGGTGAGTTAGAAATGGTTCAAAACAAGAATATTGATGAAAAAGTTTCTAGGTAAGTTTTTTTTGGATTTTTAGATATTTTTATAATATCCTATAAATTTTTTAACAAAATGGATCGAAGCAACTTGAGCTTGTAATTTATTCTTATTTTTGATGTTTCTAAAAAAATATCACAAATGAATACAGAATTCGATTTTTATTGCTTGTAACAATTTATTTTAAAAGATTATCATAAAATCTATTTTGTTCAAAAAAATTTTATTACCATTATTAGCAAGATTTTTGTTGTGTTGCTGTTTTAGAAATATTTATAAATTAGACTACCAGTATTAATGAAACGAGTTTAGGGAATTCTTTGAAAGTGCTTTCACTAATTATATCAAATTGAAAGATTTCTCAAATGGTAATTTTTTGATTTTACTGTTTTTTATGCATCCAGTTCCTGCATTTACGGTCTGTTTTTCCATTAACTCTACTTAAGTTTTCTAACTAACTTGTTTTTTTTTTTGTTTTTTTTTCACTATCAACTTAACAAAACCTTTTTTATAACCTATTATTATGATTTGATGACAATTTTTTTTCAGCTTAATTTTTAAATCTGTCTTTTTCATGAAATTTTTATAATTGTAATCAGTATACTATGGGCTTAAAAAACAAATTGATGATTTTTGAAGTAATTAAAGTGATGGTAAGAGAGTGCTGTAAATAAAATGATGGCACAAGGGTTTATTAGATGAGGTTATTGTAAACGGTTGTTATAAGTAAGGTGAAGTAAGAGAGGTTTTTGAGCAAAATAATGATGGAGTATTTATTATTAACGAGATGATCAGGGTTTTTTTATAGACATGGTGATAGTATAAGAATTCTTAAAAAATAGTTGATAATTGGAGAGTTTTAAGAATAATGTGGTATTAGGATAGTTTTAGAATAAGATAGTAGTAGCATAGTTTTAACATTAAGGTGGTAGTAGAAGAGTTTTAACATTAAGGTGGTAGTAGAAGAGTTTTAACATTAAAGTGGTAGTAGAAGAGTTTTAACATTAAAGTGGTAGTAGAAGAGTTTTAAGTTTTTAAGGTGGTAGTAGGTAATTGTTAAAAAGTTTTATTAAAGAGTGATGATGAGAGGGTTTTTAGATAGAGTTGGTAGTAGGGTTTTTGGAGAGTTTGTTAGGTTAGGTGTCCTTAAGTTATTTTAGCTACGGTGAATATGGGTTTCTTTGAGTAAAATGAACTCTTATAAGTTTGAAGTAAAATTGAAAAAACAGTTGTATTTATGTGTTTGTGTTTAAGCCTTCTTAGGGACCAATTTGCTTCAAAAATTTTGTAAGAATTTGCAATTTTTGAAAAAATAAATGGGCTTTAAGCCATTTTTACTTACTTTTGGGAATGATGGCGTTGTATGTTTTGTCCTTACCAAAATTCTCGTATAAATGAATGGATTGGGCTTAACCACAGCTGTTTTCTATTTAACCATAGGAACATTTACAGTCCTAGCTTGGTAGGATTAGTATGAAACCAATATCAAGTAGGTACTCATAAGCTATTGATGGGTGATTTCAGTGCCTTGTCATCAAATAAACACTGTTATGCTCATAATCAAACAATAGTTGTTTTTTTATGTATCTTAGCAAAAATCTGTAAGTATTGATTGCATTTGTCATTTTGGAAATGTCAAATTTTTAAAATGAGCTGATACAGCATAGATAATTTGTTTTTATTTGCTTTAAGTTACTACAAAACGAATGAAGTTGGTGAATTTGTCTACTCCAGACCATTCCACAGAGGAGAAAAAGATAAAAGTAATGAATTCAAGGTACTAACAATCACTTAGAAAAACCGACTTTTTTATCTTACAAAAATAATATTAAACCCAATTCGTTTGTTGTTTTTTCCACTTAATGTGTACAATTTAAATTATTGTATTAAATTGTGTGTTTAGACTTTGTGGATGGAAAGGACAGCCCATTGGACTACTAGGAAATTCCCTGGAATTCTTAGATGGAGTACTATAGACTCTATTAGAAAGGTATTTATTGATTTAATACATCATAGAATTATCATAGAATTTGAGTTACGATTTGTATTCATACTTAGTCATGTTTAACATAATTCAAGTTATTGCTAACTGTAACCATTTTTGCCATAATGCGTTTGATGGTGATTAAAATAATGAAAGATATGGGTGTTAAGCCCTATCATGTCAATCATTTTTCTATATCAAGTTCATATTTTCTTTTCAAATATAACTTTAAGTTTATGTGAATACATTTTTTGGCTTTTGTACTAGAACATCTGTCTTTTTGCTGTTTAGATTATTGTTAAAACCTTTGTTATTTTAGATTGAATTGACACCATTAGAAAACGCTATTGAACTTATTTCATCAAAGAATGACGAACTCATCATGATAATAGATAGCTATCGTTCTGATAAAACGTTGAATGTTAATAGATTAAGTATGGTGTTGAATGGTGTAATTGATGCAAATGTAAATGGAGGAATAGCCAATTATCAAGACGTGAGTCTTTTTTTAGTTTGATACAAATATTATTTTGTAAACCCAAGTAGATACTGATAAACCTTGCTACAAGTAGTAGCTCATGTATTTATTATTTTTTGTATCAAATTTTAGTTATAAGAATTTTAATTTTCACTTAGTTTCATGTATTTCCCAACTTTCAATCCTGGTGAAATAAGGACAAGACGTTATTTTCAAGGGAGTTAATAATATTTAAAGAGCCGTTTTTCTATCTTTACTCCATGTTTGGATTCCAACTTTGGATGAATAAATGCAAATTTAATAAATGTACTACATAAATGTAGTAAATCAAACGTTTTTGCTGTTGTAACACCATGTATATATTTAAGCATTTTAATGTGTCTATATTTTTTTTGAGTATTGTCATAACATTGCACAATATTAAATAAAAGTGAATAAATGCTTTTCAATAAACATTCAAAACTATTTTCTTTTTGCCCAATCGAAAAACAGAAATATTTCTATAAACTCCAATAATTTTGCTGGTGTACACTTGCAAGCCTCATTGGTTAAAAAATAATTTTAAAGTCAGGTATTATGTATTATGTCATCCTAAAGATCATTACAATACAATACAGTACAATTTTTAAGTTATGTGTAAAGTTTTTTATTTTCATTTTTTTTTTTTTTTTTTTGTACAAAATTATTTTAAAGTGTACTGTATAGTTTCAGATAGTTGTACTATTTATTCCTTAGCAGGAAAAGCTGGGGACATTCAAGTGGTAAACCCCAAACACTAAACTAATGTTTGCAAATTTGGTGTGGAAGTTTAAGTTGATCTCTCAAACATATCTTTCTAAATAACATAAGATAGTTTAATTTTTTTTTTTATTATTAACAATCTTAATTACTTTCTTAACTAACATTACATTTTAACTTGCTAATAATGACATCCCACTTAGCAAACATAATTGAAGTCATATGCTTTCTGAAAATCGAATGTTTATAAATCACTATATCACGTTAAATTTTTTTATTTTCAAAATGTTTTTATCTTTTTTATGAATTAATTTTTAAAAAAAGAGAAAGAAAGGTTGTCTCGTGAAGTGGTTAAGAGTTTGTTTTTTTACACCAATATGTGTGAGTTTGATCCCACCTAGAGAGCAATGATTTTCTTTACCATAAGTTCAAATAGAAGCACTAAGTTCACCAGGACTAAACCCATGAGCCCTACTGGAAATATAGCTTAAGGCCATTTGTTTGCCTCCAGGTTAAATGTATAAAAATACAAAAAACAATTAACGAAGACCAGTAAATTAAACATCAAACTGTAAAGTATATAAAATTTTTTTCAGTATGAATAACTTTACTTGTTTATCTTTATCCTCTATTTTTTTCAGTAGATTTCATCACAAGGCGTTTGATTGGGAGCATCCCAAAACACAAACTTTTGCCATTTAAGTACTTTAGCCTTCTGGAACAAATATTTTTTGTTTTTTCTTTTGGTTTGTAGCTCATCATTTAAATCAATTGTTTTTGCTCTTTTTTAGAACCAAAATTATTTAAAAACAATAACTTTGTTATTTTTTGTTTATGGTCTATTTACTTTGATTCAAAATTATTCAAATTATGATAATAGCTACACTGTGGAGACTTTAACATGGCATGACCAATCATATTGGTTGTGTGTAATAGTGAATGCTTTATATTTGTCTTTGATAAACTACACAGCAAGAACTACAATATAAATGGTAGATTTAACATCTTTTAGCTATTCAACAAACATTAACAAATATCTAAAAAATTTAAAATTATGTATGTACGATTTTGTACTCCGCCAAGAAAACCAGCAAACGACAGCAAGAATATGTTGTACACTGGTACACCTACTGTTTAATCCCTGAGCCTATAATTTTTGATACAATATTTCAAGAAAATTGACGTTCAAAAAAAAAAAAAAAAAAAAGCATTGTACAGGCAAATTCTGTACCAGATTACCTTTTTTGGAGCAGCTATAAATAATTATTCACAACAAATTTGACATGCATTAATTCAACTTCAATTTATTGTGGTGTTCTTATATGGTAATTGTTTAGTAAACCAACAAAGTAAAACTTGCCCAAAAGGCTATTTTTTACAGAACATTTAGGTTTCTATTTTCCTGAATTTTGTAAAAAAAACATTTTGTTTCCATTTAAAATTCAAGCAGTCTCGCACATTTGATTAGGAATTTGAGTGGAATGGTATTTTGAATATTTTTTGAATATTTTCAAGAATATATTCAAGAAATTAGCTATTGTAAGTGTATATTACCACAGCTAAAGGTCATTATAAGAACTAGGTCTTATCATGCATCAATAATGAGATTTTTAGTTTTTTGATGGTAACCTTCCTATTTCTTAAATGCAGATAGGACACAAGGATTTGCTTTTAGCTCAGCTTTCTTAAGAATATTTGTCAGTGATCATTCTGATGTGAAAATTCTTTTTTCTCTTTTTGATTCAAGGAAATATTTGGTGTGCTGGAAGCTTTAGTAGATGATTTTCGTATTATTTTCAAATATTTTTTGAATTGTCTTAGCTTTTTCTGAACTTATTTTGAAGAAGTTTGCTTTTATATTTCTTAGTGAAGTTAGTGATCTCATGTCTAGATATCAAGAAAGTTTCCCTGTTTTACGAAGTTCTGGGTTTTTGAACCTTACAAAATTTATGCCCATAATAATGATTTACTCTGCAATCTTTATCAGATCATGCCTGCCTGATTTTCTATATTTTAGATTATTTATTGAGAACAATGGTATGAAAGGAAATTCTATGTTGGATATGTAGGCTTAGCTAACAATAGAGTTGAAATTTCCATGATCATGAAATTCTGCACCTTAAAGAGTCTTTTCAAAGGCTTCGAGTAGTTATATAACTATATTTCATCATTGATTATACCATGCTAGGAAACTTTTTTGTGTATTTATCAAAATTTCAAACATAGCTTGTCTTTTTAATTTCACTAAGACTGAGGCTGTTAATTGCTTTCAAAAAAATTTTAGAGTTTACCATTTTTATCCCATAGTCAGAGCAAAAACTTTTTAGATTTAAAAGACCTAGATTGCTTTTTTGGCCTTATTTTACACCCAAATCATAAATTGGATTTACACAAAGATTCACGTTCTTCAAGTGCCTCAAAAAAGGTTGGAATTTGTATCATTCATGAAAGTACTTATCACCTTTCTCTATTTTGTATTTGAATGTTCAAAATTTGTCCCAGGATAGAATGTTACTGCCATATCTGAGTAAGAGCCTCTCAAGGCTTTTCTACTCTCAATAATGCCATTCATTATTGTATGCTTGGTCTCTTCTGCTGTTCTGAAATATACGCAAAGTTCTAACCTCATCATCTATGTATTTAGCACGTGTTTTCCCATCCCCTTTGCTTTTCCTCCCCATAATTTCAATATTCCTTAATCTGTTCATAAGTTCTACAAAACAAGTTCAACCATTTTTAAATTTTGACCAAAATTGAAATTAAAATTAATTTTGGAGATATGTATACATGTTTAATAATATAGGATTTCAAGATAAGGCTTCTTAATAATGTAATTATTAAAGTAATTAGAAAATATTATTTTTTATGTATAGTTGATATGTATGTGCGTGCGCGTGTTTTTCATTAATTTTTTTTTTAAATAGGCTTTCTTGAGTGATGAATATTTATTCCTGAACCCAGATGAAAAGTCTTCAGTGATGCGTTTAAAGTTTTTACTGAACCAACAGGTGAATATGAATATTGTTTATGTATTCTGATCTTATGTATGTCCTCTGTTTTAGGCTATTTTACCTCTCTGTATTGGGCAGGTTATTTTGAACAGGTCAATGAGATAATTGAATGGCATTAACCTGAAAACGACAAATTAAATGAAGTTTTGAACCTATCAAAAGTTTTCTCTTTCAAGGTCCGAAAAAACTTGAAATTTTGTCCAACACTACTATTTTTCTTAGGAAAATCTGTTTTAATTTTCTCAGAATTTTGTATTCATGATTATATTATCATATCGATTGTTTTGAAAATTAGATTCAGTTAGATTTTATCAAAAATTTCCAGAAATTTGGTTTTGATTCTGTTGAAATTTAAGAAAATATTGATTCTTATGATTTTGTTACAATTTTGAAAATTTTATTGGACTCAGGACCTGTTGAGCCTAAAACAAGCCAAGTTTTTAACAAAAAAAAAACATCTTTGACATTTATCTTTTTGCATTGGAAAATATTTTGCGTATTCAAGAACTATTAATTACTAAAACAAACATTTTTTTTTTTTTAAATTTAGCTTTTGTGTTGAGGGTATGATTTGTTAAAACTTCAGTTTAAGAGTTTAATCCATAAGTTTCCTTTGATAACTCTTTGGGTTTCTTACAAATAGTAATAAAAAAAAAAACAGATATATTTAATTTTTTGTGTGAAAATTGTTTTTTGCTGGTAATTAATCATTTTTATCATGGAATTGCTTTGCGAAAAAAAATTTTAGAAGAAAAAAAAGCATCACTTTTTAATCATCAGACCATAATCTAGTTTGCGGAATTTTCAAAATTTATTTTTTGAAACAAAAAATGCCCTAAAGTAGCACACACTATTTTCGGATGTAATTTTCAAACTTTTTTAAAGATGAAAAATTTCAGGCATTAATTTTAGCCAATTATAAATGACATGGAATTTTCAAATTTAAATCTATAATAATTTTATATCATAAATATTTTATATCATGTTTTTTTGCAGTCTATAATACTGAATGGAGGTCTGGAAGTTCATGAAACTTTTGTTAGTGAATCGTTAAAACCTTTCCATGACAAAATGGTCATGATGTACTCAGCTATGAAGGTCAGCCTTGAAACTGGACAA
Source organism: Euphysa ruthae (assembly GCA_035046665.1). Taxonomy (NCBI): domain Eukaryota; kingdom Metazoa; phylum Cnidaria; class Hydrozoa; order Anthoathecata; family Corymorphidae; genus Euphysa; species Euphysa ruthae. The sequence continues at coordinate 20,965 of JAUZNK010005460.1, forward strand.
CCGATGGAGGTAAAATAGTTATATAATACTTGAAACTCAAAAAAAGCCTGGGATTAACTGTTCTCATTGGTAATAATCTGTGTGTTGTGTTGTACAAATAAGGTATTAGGTGATATACATTGATTATTCCAAGGTTTAAATGAAGCCAGTTTCATACTAATTCCAAATTTCTTCTTACAAACTGAAATTGAAAAAAGTTAGTGTTAATAAAATTTGGCCCAAGCTCCAGAAGTTGAAATTTGCTCCTAGAATTATATTTTTAAAAAGTTAATTTTTTTGATTTTTGCTAGAAAACATTATATCTGGTTATTTTGGTATTTCAGCCACTTTGAAAAATTTTCTGCTAAGCATCTCAAAATTTTGTTCAAAAAATGTAGTATTCAATTTTCTTATTGATTTCTGTTTTGATTCGGCCAAAATTAATATTGGAAAATATTATTTTTGGTAATTTTGACTTGTTGATCCTTATGTCCAAAAAATTTGATTTTTCTCTGAAAATTTTCTTTTGATTTACGACACGATTATAGCAAATTCATGACGAGAAATTATTACTTCTAATTGTTTTTGCATGTTTTCTAATTTGAAAATGCTTTTAAAGTTTTTGTTAAAGGTTTATGCTGAGATTTGTGTTGACTGATTTTCGCACTGGTGTCCATTGTACTAAGTGCTTCTTTTCTTGTGTGTGAACCCAATATATGTTAGATAAATTATCTAAATGATACTCTTTGATCTAGTGTATTGAAAATTTTGGTTTCTTAACAGCGGTTTTCTCATAACCACCACTTTTTTCTCAAACAATCTTGTTATTTATTTTCGACTCACCAATTTACACATGCTCATTTTCTCATTAAATTAGACAAAATAATTTGTCTGATAATCCTATTTTTCTAAAAAACTCCTGACATATAAAACTAGTAATGAAACCTTGGTGCATCTTACTTTCAAGATAGTTCTAAATCTTTTTTGGTTTTTCTTTTAGAATATACTCACTCGACCAACTTCACTACAACTGAACAGGTATTTTAGATTTAACTTGTACTGCATTTTTATGTTCATGTTCATCTTTGATACGTTCATCTTTTGACATATTCATCTTTGACATGTTCATCTTTGACAAGTTCATCTTTGAGAAGTTCATCTTTGCCATGTTCATCTTCAACATATTTGTCTTTGACTTGTTTATCTTTGACACGTTCATCTTTTGACATATTCATCTTCGACATGATCATCTTCGACATATATGTCTTTGACTTGTTCATCTTTGACACGTTCATCTTTTGACATATTCATCTTCGCCATGTTCATCTTCGACATATTTGTCTTTGACTTGTTCATGTTCGATTTATTAGTCTTTGACTTGTTCATCTTCGACATATTTGTCTTTGACTTGTTCATCTTCGACATATTTGTCTTTGACTTGTTCATCTTCGACATATTTGTCTTTGACTTGTTCATCTTCGACATGTTTGTCTTTGACTTGTTCATCTTCGACATATTTGTCTTTGACTTGTTTATCTTCGACATATTTGTCTTTGACTTGTTCATCTTCGACATATTTGTCCTTGACTTGTTCATCTTCGACATATTTGTCTTTGACTTGTTCATCTTTGACATATTTTTCTTTGACTTGTTCATCTTCGACATATTTGTCTTTGACTTGTTCATCTTCGACATATTTGTCTTTGACTTGTTCATCTTCGACATATTTGTTGTTGACTTGTTTATTTTTATCTTAAAAACAAAATTTTATCAAGATATTAAAATATTGGTTCTTATTTGCAGCCAACACCTTTCTTTTCAAAAACATCACAGATTTAGATACAGAGTGTAAATTACTTTAATGACAGAATACATTACTTTACCTACGTGAAACTTTAACCAGGATCAAAGACATTATGCAAGTTAATGAGCCATAAGATAACCTTTAGAGCCAAATGACCATCAGTCCCCAGGACCTAGTGACATAGTCACTAAACAGTATATTTGAAATTTTATTGGAATGTGTTTTTTATTATTATTATTTTATAATTTAAGTTAATGGATCATGCAGGTCATCTTTTGCCCCATATGGTTGAAATATATGTTGAAAGCTCTCCTTTTCCCAGCCTGTGCTTGAAATTAGAATTTGTTTTTTGAAATGTTATATTATTTATGGTTAGTTTTGAGCTTTGACCATTTTGAAACTGTTATCAGGCCATATCTCTAGAACCTGAAACATGTTATTTTAGGCCTAAATACAACATCTTTTCAAAGTTTATCAATTGATGTTTATGACTTTTTTAAAAATTTTGTATGCATTCAAAGGACCATAAAGGACATTTACCTATGTGGCCACTTGCCGATAATTTTTGCTCATTGAATCCGAACTCCAAAAGTAAATCATTTTTGGCTTAAAAACAACTTCAATTTTTTATTTTGGACCTGAAAATTACACCTTTTAATTTCTTTTTTAACCTTTAAATTTTGGGATTTTGGGTGTAATAATCATTTTTTGGGTGTGGCATGCCCAAACTAGGGTTTTTTTTTTTTTTTTTTCATTCATGCTGTAGTTTTGGTAATGCTAGGAAATGTTTTGAATGTTTTTTCTAGAATTCAAGGTATAAAACTTTAGAGTCATATATTTTCATTTGTTTTTCTTTTATTTCTGGATTCCATCAATCACTAGAGTATTTTTATAATATTTGATTTAGCTAACTAACATTTTTAGTACTAAACATTCATCTGGCTCTGTATGGAGGAAATTTGTTTCTAAATAAATGTAATCAAAGAAACTTGTATAGCAAAAATATATATGTATATATTTTTTTTTTTGTTTTTTTCTTTCAACATTCTCGTATGATATACAAAAGCAAAAGACTTAAATAAATTTTGCAGTGAATGAATGCATAACTTAATTTAAATGGCTACTTCTATTTTCAAATTTTTAAATATGCCAGCTTTTTTTTTTTTTTTTTTTTTTTTTCACGGGGTAGCGATGTAATTTAAAATGAAAAGTTGTGTTGGTTTATTGTTCTTTTATTTACTTTTATAGTAGCGCTAGTAGCTTGGATACTCCAAGTCCTCCTCGAACTCCTTCTGGAATTCGTGGCTCTCCATCTGGTACTCGAGGCGTTAAAAAAACACCTTCATCAGTTTCAGACTACAAACGAGAAAAGGTACGTTATTATTTAATTGTTAATATTGACCTTCATCAAAAAAGCTAATATTGCGGTAAGGAAACTTTCTACCGCTCACATTTTTATCTGCATTCCTCGCAGGGCTATTTTGTTACATAATGCAAATGCATGTTATACCCTCTTGGTTGTGGTTAGATTTCTTTACAAATAGATATTTAGTTTTAAACCATGGATTTCTTAATGAATGAAAGACTCTGAGTTTGTGCTTCAACTGAGCATTGCTATTTTATTATGGATTTTCATATGTCTGACTTATTCAACCCCTGTGATAGCTGACAAGTTTTCAATGCATTTATGTATTTTGTCCTTAGAATCTTTTTATATTTTTTGATGACATGTACTTTTTGGCGCTCACCCTAAATTACTTTATCACCAAACTACTTTTTTTTACTTTAGGGCAACAAGCTGCACCTTTCGTCGTCTTTTCAAAACATCCTTAGACGAACAAGCTCGCCACAAATAGATAGTGCTTCTGAACAAATAAGTACTTCGGCTGATAAGTAAGTCTCAAAGCTGAGAAAAATGAGGAATATCTATAACTTTTCTTTACTGTGTATAATATGAGCATTTAAAAAGGATTTTTTTTAATTAACCAAAATTTGACAGATTTGCCAATTCTGTCAGTCGTTGACCATAAAAAGTTTCATTTTTAACATGGTGAAGCATTTTGAAAAATTTTTTTCTTGACAACGATAAATTGACAATGGTTTTTTCTCAATATCAGTCCATTAACAATTATTTTAAAACAATAGTTCGTTAACAATATCCACCTGCTAAAAGTTTTCTTTCAGATGCCTAGGCCCAAGTTATAACCTAAAAACAACAAAGATCATTGTTTTTTAGTTTTTCTCAAATAGTTACTCTTCGATAACGCTGAAATTTTGCATTACAATATGAGTGTTATTTGTGATAAGTTAGAAGTGTCGGCCTTTATGAAATATGAAATATTACTAGGCCAAGTCTCCACACAAAACATGGTCGTTAGAATAAGACGTTGAATTAGACTTTGTTTATTGAATGGTCAACGTTGCTCACTTAGTTCTATAAATTCACCCTTGTCTATTTTTCTATCAGTCTTTCTGCCCTCCTATTTTTCTAAGGAACCTTTCACGACTTTTCTCCTTTTTTGGTAAACCTGAATATGCCCAAAATGTATCATATGTGGGTCGGTATCTTACCCCATATGGCCTACTGTTAAAAATTCTCGTTTCTCGATACTAAGTAATTTTAAGCTTAAAAACAGAATTCCTTCGACAATAGGTTATTTCTTCTTTTCTTTTTTCTTTTTTCTTTTTTATGAGATTAATAGAACATTGAGACTCTCGTTTGCCTGTTATTTCCAACAGTCCATTAGTCACTAGGGCTTGTTGTTTGTTATTTTACAGTTTGTCAAGAAGGAATACACAGAATCTGTTAACATCTAGAAAAATTTCGTTACCTGTAACTAATTCGGATGGAGAAAATGTTCCAGGTTTTCCTGACGGTTTATCAGCAGCAGCTTTAAAGAGACTGGGTATCAGTCCAGCTAACATAACTGCGGTATGTACCTAAATTATTCTTCCTAATTGGATTTAATTAACTTTATAGAAGGTTAGATTACTTTTCTCTTAATTTTTTTCTCCCTTAGACTTACTACTTAAAAAACTAATAATTTAGAGCATTAAATTGTATATAAAAAAAATCAATAGTAAGCCACTTGTAAATCTTTTTTTACCAGTTCATGCATTTTATTTGTTTGATTGAGATGGTTGAATGACAATTTATTGTAGCTTATCTTTTTTAGTCTGCACCAAGTCTTGGTCATATTGATGAAGAGGTCACACCTTCTCTTCCACCCAAGCGCTCCTCAAAAAGATTCAGTGCAACTGATATCCCTGGGAATTTATCACAAAACTCCCTTGCTGTGGAACGCGGAAATAACTTTTTAGAAATACCACCTAATCCAAATATGTCTAATATGAAAAACAACTCGAATTATCCTCCTAATGACCTTGATACCACACCCTCAGCGTCAAAATCATCAAATCTTTCTATCAAAGACGGTGATAATCATTTTACAGAGATGCAGGCAGGTATCGACCTACTTGGATCTTTAACTGATGAGATTAATCAAGAACTTTATGGAAATATAAGTGGTAGGGTTATGCCTTTGGACGATAATACATTCTACGAGTCTCCAAAGGAACTGGTTCCATTTCTTTATGACAATGAAGATCCACCCCCAATTACTTCACCTCGTCAACGTTCCTCCAAAACAGATGACCAAATATGGAACGAAATGCAGATTGACATATCCGCTGAAAAATCTAAACTGTGCCCTCGAAAACCGAGACCCTGTCAGTCTACTAAAACTGAAACATTTCTTGATTCTGCTGCTATATCAGAGGGAAATGATTCTCCTCCACCTCTCCCAAGAAAGTCAATTCGAGTTAAAAGTGGGGAAGGGCTCACGTTCATTTAGATATTTTATTTTTTTCAATTTCGATTTAATTGGTATGAATTTTTCGCCCAATATTATATTTATAAAGAGTGTTTTTAATGATTCCGCGAATTTTTTATTATCGAGCTAAAATCTTGTGGCTATGGTTTTTAAATCATTTTTATGATTGTTAAACAAGATTTAGTTGGACCCTATTTAACGTGAAATTTAAATCCACTCTTGTTTGCCAGTGAGACTGGTACAGAAACTATTTTGAATTGACATCTATCTAAAAATTTCATAATTTATTAGTTAGAAAGAAACTTTTGATAAATAATATTTTTAAATTTCTGGCTATTAAATAAGAATTATGTTGAAATTATATTTTTACAAAAATTAATTAATTTATTCTCATGAGACGGCACTTGGGAAATTAATTTCCAATTTTTGTTCAATAATTATTCTGGCTTTAGTTTAGTTTATAATTTTTCTTGAAGAAAATGTAAACGCGGACTGTCTTCAATATTGAGAGTGCTTTTTCCTTCATTTTCCAAACATAGCATGGAAGAGGCATTTTTTCGCGAATATTTATAGTTTAAGATTTGCTTTGTATATATCGTTGTTTTTTTGGGAATCGAGTTCGTTTTTAAATTAAACTACCTGCTCCAAAGACGTCATTTGGAAAGAAATTTTTGACTAGAAATTGTATTTCTTATTCATCTCGAGTCATGTTCATTTCTTGCTGGTATGAATCTGTGGTACAATAGAGTTGCTATCCTTTTTTTCCTTGTCTATCTGCTAAACTTTCGCCGTCCTCATTTCTAACGATAGGAAATATGGTTTGAAAATGTTATTTTGAAAATTATATCTGCAGGTTCTGATGTGTGGTTTTTGGTTTCTATGGTAAATTTATTACAATCATGTCATGTTTGCTTTACAAATAAGTGTTTCATTCAAATAAAAATTTTGAATCGAATTAATTTCAGAAAAACATTTATTTTTTCAAAAAAAAAAAAAAATTTATTATAACGACTGAGCTAGTTTTAGGAAGAAATACTTGAAAAATGGGCCCGATTGCTAATATGACAAGTGACATGAATTTGATTACGTCATCGCAAATTTTTCTTCAGATTTTAAAATTTCTTTTTTCTAAACACAAAAATTTTTTTTGATTGTTAAAAAAATTTAATGGTTAAAAGGTTGATGTTATTTTAGGGCAAAATATACTAAATTATTATAAAAAAATCCAGCAGGGAGATGATTACGAAAAAATTTGTATATGTAGCTAGTTATCTTAGAATACAGTAAAATAGAAATTTGTTTACGGGGCTCGTTTTACTCGCACATTAGTTCAGCACACACTGAAATAGAAATTTGTTTATGTGGCTCGCTATCTTCGAACAATAGTCTAGCACATACTGAAACAGAAATATGTTTACGTGGCTCGTTTTCTTCGAGCACTAATATAGCACACAGTCACACGTGCCAATTTTTTCTAGTTGTTATGGTTTCTTATGTCAGAATTAGGCTTGTTTTATATTGCGATGTAATTTAATTTTATCTACGCTTGAAAATTTGAATTGTACTTTGATATATTTTTTTATAAATATATTTAAACGAATGTTTGTTTTGTAAAAAAGGTTATAATTTTTGATAATTTTAATATTTTTTCATGTAAAGTATATATATTTGTATATAATGATTGTCGATATTATATAATACTAGATTGGTCGGTTTTTTTTTTTTCATTTTATGAACTTCTACAAAGCTGACAAAGTTTTATGAAATCATTCATCATGTTCGTCTATACGTACACTCGGTTGTCCGCCTATCCATACGCTCGGTCGTCCGTCTATTCGTACTTTCGGTCAAATTTCTTATAACAAAAACAAAAAAAAAAAAAAAAACCTAATTTAAGGTGGCTCTATACTAAAAGAGTAAAAATCTTTATTTTTTGATGAAATCTCTTTATATTTTTTATAAAATATAATTTACAATGGTACACAAGCAAAAAAAAAAAGTTTTTGCTTCGGTCCCAATTTTTCAGTTCATAGAATTTAAAATTGAAAGAATACGCTGCGATAAATAACTCAAAATCCAAAAATGATACCATTATGAAAATTTGACAGTTTATTGTACTATGGTAGATACACTTATTATACTTGAATTAGAATATTTTTTTAGACTAGATGTCTAAATGTCGTTAAATTATCTGCTAATGTTGATCGGCAAAATTGTAGTAGTTTTCTTGATTGCTGAAGCTGATGTTGTTTGTTTCCCTTTGAAAGATCGTTTTCTGAAAATTCTCGAACCACCAATATTTATTAGCTTTGATTCAAGTTTCTTTACTCGTTTAACCATTATTATGTGATTATTATTAATTTAATGAAAACCAATGAGCACTATTAGATCCAATGTAAGAAAATGACATGAATGTTAGACCTGTATAAGCAAATACAAAATGAGAAACTGGAAGTCAGAAAATATTTGTAATCAAAACAAAACCGCTTCCTGTTATAACTTACCAGCATCGAATCTTTGATTGGTGCTTTTTGATACATGAGTGGTACATGAAATCCCGAGTTACCAAGGTAGAAACCCAGAGTAGAGTATAACCTAGTGTTTACAGGATATTTTAAAATGGGATAAGAGCCAGGAAAAGGCTAGAATACGTTTGCTAAGGTCGTTGCTATGCAAAATCTTAGAATTGATACCACCTTGTTTAGATGACAAAATTAGGCATTTTCTTAGAGTATCTTAGAATAAAATATACCCTGGGGTATATTATGTCCTAGGATAGTTTATATAGCGGGAGTTGAAGTATCCTAGGATAAAATATACCCCTTGGACAGAATATACCCCAGGAGTATTTTATACTACCTACTATAGATGAATGATATATTTTATTAATATTTTTAAATTCAAATGCACATTCTTTAAGATAGCTCTGAAGAGTGAAATTATTCTAAAGGTATTAGAACAATCATTTTTATGATGTGCAGGAGTTGGCGCATTTTATTTACTTTTTATATAATTCAATTAAGTTATTAATTGCAATTAGTCATGTTTCTTTTGGAGTGAAAGTATACGAGTAGGCAAATCATTTCAAAAAAAAAAAAAAAAATGGATCATTTCTCCAAGTGGTTCGAGGCACAAGCTATCACAGGTAAGATCGCAGGTTCATTTGCTAAGTTTGTGTATTCGTTTATCTGCCGCCTAGGATGTATGGATACAGTGCCCAGGCCATGAATTTGTAAACAAAGTAGTGTATTTACTTATGATATCAGCTCGCCATACCATCCACAGACAAGGGGAGCGTAATAATAGAAATAGGGCAGTGCATCAATAATTATTAGTTCTTTTAATAATTAAGCTTAGGGAGGCTATTTCAATTAATATTTTATGGAATATTGATCAATAAGTAGTTAAGATTGAATTTCAATAATTTTTTTTCTTTGATCCGTTTTCCCAAAGTATGTACCGCGATATATGAAAAATAATAAATTCACAATATCTCAAAAACTACTGATGCAATGAGACTCATTTTTTCAAGAAACATTCATTGCATTACTCTGAAGGTATTCCACTACAATGGTTATAAATTATGAAATATTTCTTGACTTATTGGGAATTTCTTTTTGTAAAATAAACTTTTTCCTTTACCGCTTCAATAAAAATTTCGATAAATTTGTTTTTTGAAAACTTGGGAAGCCAATTCTAGTGGAATTCCTTTAAAGAGGTCTAATAAACATTCTCTGATAAATTAAACTGTCCCAGAGATTCTTGAGAAATCGTGTTTTATATTTGAAAATATCGTAAACTACCATTTCGAGAAAATCGCAAAAAAAAAAGAAAATGTAGCAAATATACACAGATTTAATTTATACCTATATCACATATCTGAGATAATTATGAATAGTTACATCACTTTGACAGGATGGGCACTTCACAAAATCTGCAACCAGTGCTTCCAGATTTTAAAAGTTCATCAAAATTTTGTAGTTATTATCATATTTAGTGATATTGAGCTTAGCAAGCTTAGACTTATGGATCTTTCTGGCACTGGCAGATATGTTCAGATCAGTAGTGTCTGACTTTGTGAGTTTCACAAAACAGTTTCCTCCACATGTGTGCTTTCTTTTTCTTGCAACAGATCCTTGCATATTTTTGTTATGATATAATTTGCTAAAGTAAAAAATAACGATTTTTGTGACTCTAAGCAATAGAAAAAAAGTCGCTTTTCGCATAAAATGACGACAGGGGAATCGTGATATACAGAAATCACCGTATTATGCCAGAAAAAGCCAATGAAAGCCAAAAATTGGGGTATTTTTCTTTTGCTAAGGCACCTCTAAGGATAGAATTTTTAAACTGAATTCTACCTGGAAGTAAAAGGTGAAAAAAATTGTACGTTTTACGTTCTGTAAGCTCTGTGACAGAAATTCAATTATAAAAAGCTACATTTTCGTGATCTAGATAAATTTTGGATTAGAAAAGGCTTAAAATTTTTTTCCCAATTTTTTAGCAACAATTAGTGATGTACCACCTTAGACTGCCCTGAGCAAGCTGATGACTGGAACCAGTACATTTTAGGTGTACTGTTTATCTATCATACATCAGTCCATGCTTCAACAAAGTGCTCACCTTTTGAAGTAATGTATGAACGTCAAGCCAAATTACCAATAGATTTAAATTCTTCCGACACCGAAAATGAAACTGGTTTACTAGCGATGTTAGTGATGGTTTCTTCCAGCTATTCTCGAAGACCATCGAAATCAAAATTACTTAGTTATAAGATGCAACATTTTTTCATGACTTTTGATGATGAAACAACACGAGATGGTCGAAGGCAGACAAACCGATTTGCAGCAATGAGAGAGTTTTTTTGAGTCTTTTAATAATGAATATGTTACACGTTTAACAACTAGAGACTACTTGTTATTAAGTGAAACTTTTTACCCCATGTGGACACAAATTAGTTTTAAACAATACACTCAAAATAAATGCATATGGTCTATTAATCAAGTCAATAAATGCTGCCCGTTATCGCTCTACATTTGTTTCTTTATCTTAAGCTGGGAAGTCTTTTGAATTAGAAGGAGAGTAGTTTATACAGAGAACAGAAAATGTTGTAAAATGTTTGGTTGAACGTTTAGAAATGGCAGGTAATCTGAAAGGACGTAAAATATCATTTAATGGGCTGTGCATATCTTTGTCACTCGAATTTTGGCTGTACAATAAATCTATCACCAGTATTGGAACAATGCAGAAAAACAGGAAAGGCATACCAACAGTGTTAAAAGATATGTAAAATTGTGAACCGTTATCAACTGAAATTTATCGACAAATTGTTGGTCTATTTTCATTGTCATCATATGTAGTCAAAACTGCTAGCGGCAAGAATAACATGTTGTTGTTGCCAACGATGAAACCTATTCTTGGGTAAACTAAAGATGATAAGCAGGAAGACTGAGTTATACAAGTTATATGACTTTACCAAAAGTGGAACGGACATAATTGACCAATTTATGGACCAATTTACCAACGTATGGGGTTTCACAAGTGTAAATTAAAATCCCGTATAACTGATTTTAAACTATTGATTATACAAAAATTATAATCTAAGTCAAATTTGCTCTTTTCTTAGGCAAATTACCATACACCATGGTAGTTGCATCACATACCCTGTAAGTTATATTATATTGAACAGCAGGTATAAATTATAGCTGGGTAGTTACATCAAATGGATATATAAATGGTTTTTCTTCGTACAAAACTTGTTTCCTTTTTTCTGGCACATTTCCAAAATTCTTTGAAACAGCTTTGAACAGCATAAAAGACTTGTAAAATCACCTGATTTAATGTCAAAAAGCCATAAAACAACACTACCTTTATGGTACTTCGAAGTATTTTATTTTAAATCACACAAGCAAATTAAATACAGTTTATACTCCAAATCTTCTTTGAGTTGCTCACGAATCAACACAAAAATAAGATATGAGCGGGAAGACCATAACACGCCTTGTACGTCAAAGAATTACCGACACAAAGTAGAGAACAATAGAAATAAGCCCCTGGTTAAAGCCTTTATTGAATGGTAGAGCAGTTGTTAGGTGGTTATGTCACATTGTGTGGTAGACATGTTGTTAGGTGATTTTAAGTTTTAATGCACGTTACACCTGTTGTTAGGTCGTTGTTATGTCATACTTCGTGGTAGACATGTTGTTAGGTGGATGCTGGGTGTTATAGTGCGTGGTAGACCTGTTGTTACATGGTTGTTAGGATTTATTGCGTGGGAGAGCAGTGGTTAGGTGGTTGTTGTGTCATATTGCGTGGTAGACCTGTCGTTAGGTGGTAGTTCTATCTTACTGAGTGGTAGTTATAAGATACTGTGCGGTAGTTTTTATCCCTCCATTTGCGGGGTTTCATAGATCTCGCTCTCCATAATGGGTGTAAATTTTTATATATGTTGTTTTAAAATATATATATGGTTATGGTTATGCAAAATGTTCTCAAATGTTATATAAAATGTACTAGCAAATCTTAGGCCCTCCGGGCCCGATCTGCTAATTTTTCATATTTGGGATTTGGTTAAAGGCAAAAAATTTTAAAAAATCAGATAAAAATCAAATTTAATCAATCGAAAATCAATCAATTGAAAAATCAATCAAAAAATCAAAAAATTAAGAAAATGAAATCCAAACAAATTTTTTTTCTATGAAACTCGTTCCGGCCCTCCTCATAAAGTTTCAGGCTCGTAGCTCTTCCCAGTAAATAGGAGTAGTGGAACAGACATACATACAGACAAACAGACACTTTGTTTTATATATTAATAACTTTTAGGATAAAGCTATTAAATATTGATAAACTTCAAAATCTTTTTATCTTTGCCTAAACAGGGGTTTTAAGTTCAAAACAGTTGACCGGGGGAATTCTATTCAAATAGCAAGACACTCAATAAAAGAGGGAGGGATGGAACCATTAGCTGGTTATACCCTTAATTTTGAAACTAGCAGAAATTGAGCTCCTATTCTCCAGACTCTACCGAGATTTGAACTTGGATTGCTGGACTCTGTGTCCAGAGTGTTAACTATTACATCATAGCACCGTTGAGACAAGCTTGAAACAAAGAAAAAAAAAATCTTTTATTCAAATTGAGATTTTAAAAGATTACTGGTTTTAATGAAATTTTTAAAAAACCCCAAATGTATACATGCTAGATTATTCTGTTTAAAAACTGTTTTTCTGCTTCTACATCCATTTCTCCTTTCAAAAATATAAGAGCCTAACATATTTGTGTTTGTTCTTTTTTATCTATTGTTTCTTGATTTCACTAAATTCCGTCAGTTTCCAATATTAGGTCTGTGCGCTCCAATTCCGGATCACAGTAAGATGATTGAACCCTAAGTATGGAAAGCTATAACTGCCTTAAAGTCGATTTGTCTTACTATGCTACATCAAAAAATGTATTTCAAGCTCAAAACCATGTTGGAAAGCTAATTTTCAGAAACTTAGCAAATGGAGGGAGATGAAACTACCGCTCATTATGTTATAACTACCACGCAGTATGATGGAACTATCACGTAACGACAGGCCTACCACACCATAAGATATAACAAAAACCTAACAACTGATCTACCACACAGTATGACATAACAACCACCTAAAATCTGCTCTACCACCCCATAAAACATAACAACAACCTAACAACTGGTATACAAAACAGTAGGGCATAACAACTACCTAAAAACTGCTCTACCGCGCAAAAAGACAAAACTGCTACACTTTATGAATTCTAGAATTGTGAAGCCGCTACATTTATTTAGGCGAGACAAGTAACCTTCAAACACTTGTTGTTTATTGCTGCTTGTTTAAATAAAGTTTACTACAGGTTAAATTTACGCTGATCGGAAAATCCGCCTTCCCCCCCCCCCCCTCCCTGAAAAATTGCCCACCGAAGAATTTCCCTCCAGTAAATTCCCTCTCTGGAATATTGCCCCCCACCCCCACACGGAAAATTGCCCCTTTGAAGATTGTCCCTGTAATATACTTATTTTTCCTATCGGTACTTGTCGGTTATTTCCCCGACAAACTGTTTTAGTCATAAAATCCATAATGATATAATATCAAAAAGACTTTCTAAGTTTAAATACAATTAGAAACAATACCAGTGAAAAATTCTAGTTTTGATTTTTTTTCCATGTATTTAAAATACTCAAACTTTTACGAAGTTACGAATGATTAGAAAATAAGGAGTTTACAAAGACTGAAAAGACCAACGCAAACTTTTAAAGGTAGGATTTATTTATGTATTTCAAAAATACTTTGTTGATAATCTGCTATATTGGGAATGTGTGAACAGAAGAAAAGGTTAGTGCAAAGCTAGAGTAAAATTGTCAATCATGAATGAATTTATTATCTCAAGTTAGTTTTGAAGACGCAACAGTTAGAATTTAAGTAAAACGTAGAGCTGAAATGACCAATGACACAAATCAGCAAATCTTGGCAGCAGAACTTAGCACAGTAATAGAGAGTGCTGCGGTAAATTTGCCATCAATAGATACAAAACGCAGAAATATAAGTGGCGTTCGTCAAGAAAGATATGCACCACCACAGCCTCTTAACCAGGAAACAGCAAATGGTAGTCAGTTCTTATTTTATGATAGTGGTGTTGATGATCTTGAAAGAATACTAATATTTTCGTACCAGCAAGCACTTATATTACTTTCAACCTCAGAGCATTGGTTTTGTAATGGAACATTCAAGGTATGCCCAGAAATGTTCTTTGAAATCTATACTGTACATACTGAACAAGCAGAGCATATCTCTCCATGTGTCTTTGCTCTACTCTAAAATGAAACTGAAGTAACATATACAATACATCTATCTGTGATAGCTGGAATTAATTGAATTGCATATTAAACTTAATGAAAGGTTGGTATGATAAATTAAATACTTTTCATTAGGAAAAAAAATAACGTTTTTGTTTTTTTATCTGCCATTATTGGAGTCTTGCATTTCTTGGAAAATAAAGAAAGGAAAATAAAATGCGCTTTAGGTGTGTTTACCTTCTTTAAATTTAAATTTCAGAATAGATTTCATAAAAATCCGATGTCATGTGCTATACTACGAACATAATCCAAAAAAGTTCTTTTTGGATAATCGTCAAAGATTCTTGCATTACTACCAGAGTAGCGTCTCCTCTATGATATCGTTTTCCCCTTGATATAGCAAAATTAATGCTCTAACATAGGCTTCTTCTTTTGTTAACATGGTACTGAGTTTCCAGAAATTGTGATTTTATGCTGAAAGATGTCCTTAAAAACTACGATGTTTTCAACGCTACGATTAGTTCTTGGTAATTCTTGGTCTGCTCTTTTATATATGTTTCATACATCAAGAGAAAACAAAGTGTTCCGACGAGGTGCATTTTGACCAATGTATGCGTCTTCAAAGTATTCCACTAAGTCATCAACATCAGCACTAAAGTTGTTTCGAATAAATGATCTATTTCTTTCTATCTGTAGATTAATGTTAAAATCGCATTAATCTCACTTTTCGCAAAGTTTACCAAGACGTCTTCTGGATTATCTCCATTTCTGTCGTTAAAAAGCTCACAAAAAAATCTTTTATCATACCTTAAAACCACATAAGAATTAAAGGATTTTTTGGACCATGAGTAGATAGTTGTTTTTCAAATTTTGATCTTACTTTTCGAGATAGCTCTTCTAAGAATTTTTTTTTTTCTATAAATAGATTAGAAAGTTTTTTTGACAAAGAGAAGTAAATAAAATCATTTTGCTATGGGTAACACGAGAATAAAAGAGAATTATTCTTTGGTAAAACAAAAACGTATCGGGTAAAAAAATCACAGTGCTTTTACACTTGCTTGTGAAGAAGTTTTCAAATGGCTTGCAAGCGAGGAACCAGTTAAATCTACAAGTTTTAAAAAAAATTAAAAATATGAAAGTGAATGAGCAGGATTCAGATTCTTTGTTTTTTTTTAAAGCACTTCAAACAACTCAAAGGGTTTTTTGAAAAGTATGCAGTATTTAACAGCTGTGGAATGGTAATGGTTGTGAATGGTACTTTGATCCACGATGATATCAAAACGTATGAAACATTCTCTAAATATGAAAGTTAATTGCAATGACGCAACCAGCTTTTGAAGATGCTTATTAAATATCTCCCAACACAAAAAAAAAATTACAAATATGGTCTAAGTTCTATTTAAATAAACACATATTGTGTCATCGCATTTTGTGAAATTGGTAGCGGATATGGGTACATTATGCGGTTTTAAGGTATGGTAAAAGCATGTAGAGCAAAGGAGACCCTCTTTCAAATCTTATCTATGACGTATTATAATTTAGGGCTTATTTTCATGAGAACAATGAGCATATGAATAGAAGGGAGATATAGAACGTTAAAAGTAGAATTAAAAAAAAAAAAAAAAATCATATCCACCTAGAAATAGTTCTTTTGTGAATTTTCTGTAATTTCACCTGAAAAACGAATAAACCCAACAAAATCTACGTCGGTTAGTTGTATAAGAAACATGTAAAAATGAAAATTTTTCATAAAGTCTCATGGAGTTGTACTACCTTAAGTGTAAGCTTATTTTTTCTGGAAACATCCACACCCCTACTGCCCTGTCCCATACTCTTGTTAGGACCCCTCATGCTGTTTATTAGCTTTTTGATTTTTTCATTAAGGAAGACTTTATTTCTATAGATAATAAATAACATAATTACAAGACTTCTTCTCATCAATAAATAATTATAGAAATTTTAGAACGATATATTTTTATGTAAACATTGGAATTATTTTAAAAAGATGAGGGCAATCTTCCGGGGGCAATTTACTGGGGGATTTTCCTTGTACCAAATTTACTCATTTTGGTTTGTAAAACAGCAAAAGCTTAAGATATAATAAAATTAGTTCGAACAATTCCTCAAAAACCAGTCTCTTAAATTAAGTCACTAAAATGAGGACTGCGCGTTTAAGTTGGCCTGAATATGTAGACAAGAACTTTTTTTTTTTTAGAAAAATATCAATTTAACGTTGAGAGTTTTTTCCCTTCATTTCAAAAACATAACTTGAATATTTTTTTTTGATGAGCCGGTCTTTTAAAACCCCATCAGTCCAGACAAATAGGAACTCGAGTTTATACATTTGTAAATTCTCATAACGGCCTTCGGGCATTTTTTTGTATCCCTTTTTTTATGTCATGTGAAGATTAGGTGAAAAGTTATATTTTCATTCCGTCTAATTATTTTATAGGGTCTTATGACCTGAATTAAAGTGTTCAGACTTTAAACAGTCCCTGAATTTAGACCCAAAATATTTTTATGCGTGCTAAAGCTCGTTTTTTTTTTTCTTACTGGCATGAACATTTACTACTACAGAGGTACCTTCCCTTAATCTATGTTTACCAGGTAAACTTTCGTAGACGTTTTCTTTTCTTTTCACAAAATCGCGCTATTATATCTTCACAGATAATTTCCGATTAAGAAACAAGTTATTCATTTTTTATCAAGTTAAAAATTCATATGGATAATATCGCGTTTTTTTTTTCTTTTTCAAAACTATTATAGTCACGTAATTTATGTCATTTTAAGTAGCTACTAAACCTGAAGAATAAAATAAAGAGCTCTAAAATTTTACAATCTTAAGATTTTTACTAAGAATCATAAATAGGCTACAGATTAATAATAAGTAAATTTTTTTTGGTATTCCAGTAAGATATAATTAATAGCATGGCTTACTAAATTAAATAATTTAGAAAGCCATGGTTACTGGTAAAAAAAAAAAAAAAAAAGAGAGAATAATGCTGTAAAAACAGTAACTCCTAACATAAATATAATCTTTTTAATTTAATTATACAACCTAATAAATAAATACCCCCTAAATTAAATTCGTTTAATTCATGGAACAAGCAGTTTTTTCTATTTACTCGCATTGCTTCGTATTTAAATATTTCTTTACCCTTAAGTCAGATGTTCTTTTTCAAAAAACTGACGATTCTTTCGTTTTAGTTTTGGAGTCGTATTTTTGTAGCATACTGCTATTGATCTGGTATTTTTGAGATGAAAATTTCCAGCGTTGGGTTTCTTGAAGTTTTTTCATAATTTCTCTTTTTACCTGCAATAAAAAATAACAAAGTATTGTGGCCCACAATGCTCCAGGCACTTATGCAAAGTTTAATTTCTGCAATAAAATGTCTGACAACTGGTGAAAAAGTGAGAGGAAGAACTATTTTTTTTTAATAAAAATGGTTGTTTTAATTCAATGGAAATCATATTTTAACTATTTTCTACCCTTTGACATATTGCGTTTTTATTCCAGAGATGGTAAGTGTTCATAAAAAAAATTGGCTTTAGAGTTGAGGCTTCTACTGAGGAATACGTTCTCACCCCAGAAAAATCGCTGTTTCCATGGAGAAAAGAACAGTCGTCGAAAAATTTGAACTCAGCGGTATTGATCAGTACTTTTTTACCGTAATTAATCAAAGGTGGATCCTGACAACCAAAAAATGCAAACATTTTTCGCTAACAGTTTAAACTAAAAAAAAATTTTCAAATTTGTACGAGTGCTCTTATTCTTCGGAAAAATCTCAGACGTTCTAAGATCCAAACCTAAAATAAATTTAACTTGATTTTTTCATCTATCATTCAAACCAACTGTATCAGAATGCTATGGTGTTAATTACTAGTACAAAGAAGCTACGGCGTAATTAAAGTAAGTTCTAATCAACATAAAACATCACATAAATAAAACGGAAATCATAACTTTGATGGTATAATGGAAACAGTAATTCTTATATTGGTTAAATTGCATATTTTAATCATCCAAAAAGATTATTTTAATCCCTTCTATCTTCTAACAAAATAAATAGGGAAATTTTCAACTTTTTAACAAAAAGCGAATTTATTAAGCTTGGATAACATGTACAAGCAAAATATTTACTGTTAGACTAGCAAAATGTATACCTTGTCACTAAAAGCGATAAAAAGCACAAAGAAGAGGAAGCCCTGAAAGAAAAAATTTAAACTAATTAATTTCGTTGCACATTAGATATAAACATTTCTGCATCGTCGAATAAGTTATGCATAAAATTCGTAAGCATTATACACTCAGAAACCTGGAAGTAAAGGGAAGGGGAGGAAATCTTGTGCAATTTTTCAAAATAAAAGCCCCATAGTGCTCTTTATACCTTTTTAGTACGAAGGTTTCTACAAGTTAAACTTTACCAAGTGAAGCGGTTGAGACGTAGGAGGGGGGTTAATGAACAAATTTTTTCTTTCTTTTTAATCATTATCAAGTTTAAAAGGGAATTTTATTTAAATGATTAAAAAAAAAAAAAAATATATATATATATACATATATATATATAAATATATATCGATATTCTAAATAAAATGAGTGTTTCATGTTTGAATCTTAATTACCTGGGTTGAATTAAGAACTGTAAAAATATATTCGAATACTTTAAGTTTATTGTTTACAGCAAATACACCAACAACCCACGTGCAGCCGAACAACACCATCAGCATAAGAGTAGATGATGTTGTTTTCCTACGAATAAAAAAAAAAACAACAAAAATTTCTTCAAAAAAAAACCTAGCGGCAATGTAGAAATTTTTACTATCCATTGTACATACCATAGCGAGTTTGTGGGTTAACTAATTCAAATTATAGCGATATATGAAGTTTCCATGTAGGTAACGTTGTTTGGAAGCACGAACCACTTATGATATAAGATTAGTTGTAATTAAGTATATCCACGACCTGCGGCTAACTTTAGTGATTGAGGGTGGTTACAATTAAAACCTGAAGCTCAGCTAAAAATATAGCGATTGGCTTTTTTCTAGATATACCAAGTAAGATATGGGCCTACCTACCTACTGCTAACAGACCATGTCAAATTGATGCTGCTTTAATGACATCATGTTAATGCTGAAATTTTTAGCCTCGATTGGGCGTTACAACTAGACTTTCTTAATTTCCACATCTAGGCTGGCGAATTAGATTTATATTTAGTGACTAGGTTTGGATCACTAGATCAACCAAAAACGATAATTTCAATGTTAATCATAATAAATGCTCTGGATACGTCACTATGACGTCACTATAAACAGCTGGCTCATGTAGAAATTATGAAATAACTAAATTGCAAGAGGTGATAAAGGCTCGAGATCTATGTTCTAACGTACTGCCAGTTCGAGACGGGCTTTTGAAGATTTTTTTTTTTGAAACACTAATTCATAGCTGGGAAAATCTGTAAAATACTCAACTTATTTCAAGTCAATATTTTCAAGTGAAATTACCTTTAGCACGTAAGAACGAAACAATTTTTGAAGAACTAACCTTATCTCATTATCTATTGCTACGTCAAGTGACACATCCAACCGGATATATATCATTTCCATATATAAAGGCAGAAGAATAACTATTCTCATAGAACATTCAAGCCAGCGAACTGTATTACTTATATCAACGTACAGTATTGAAGATAGTTTTACGAACAAATTTTCGCATAAGTAAAAGATATATAAAACGCAAGATTGCATTATTCAATTTTATGAATAAATAGAATAAAGTCATTGATGTAATTTAATTTAATGATAAGCTTAACAAAACCCTAACGTCAATCATTTACTGACATTTGACCCTCTATTCATAAGAGAAAAGAAGCCTGCAAAACTTATCCTTTTAAGGCCGAATTCTTAGACATCCAATTTGGTTATAACTAAATTATTTGGTAAACAATCTCTATATATATCGAAATATAAATATTTGTTAAATTACTTCCAATTTGCCTCCTTTTTATGTATGTGCCTTTTCCGAATTGACATCGTTTTTACCAATACTCCAAAATTGGTCTGAAAAGTAAAAAGTAAAACATATTAACCAGAAATTTTTTTGAAAATTTAGCATACTTCAAACCTTCAATTTAGCATACTTCGAACCTTCAATTTAATTCAATAAATTGACTATAACCAATAAATTATCAACAGCTATCTAAAAAATTTATGTTCACAAAAGTTGGAGAAAAATTACAGAAGAATCCATTGCACACAACTTCATACACTTACAGAAAATCAAAAATTTTACATAATGACTACATTTATTAAATGTATTATTTTTTATTTTCTTGGCTTTAATTCAAGAAAGTAAAACTTTGTGGAAATCTTATTTTCAAAAAACCCTCGTTTGCAAAGATTATTTTAAAATGCTACATATTTGCAAAATACTTTATAAATAATCTCAAGGGTTTTTTTTCCTGTTTGCCTTATAATTTCAAAACTTGGGTGGCAGTTCACACCTGTGTTTGTACCAAGGTTATAAAATAGTGCAAACGACATCATTCCCGACATCATTTGTCAAAATTGACTCTATATGCATGAGTGCATACTAAAAATAGCCATTCATCAAATGATCAAAAATAATCATAGAATTAACCTTGTTTTGTCTTCTGTAAAGACATCATAGTATCTCAGTTATCTTAAAGCAGTCATAACAATAACCTATTGTTATCCTATATGAAATGAAATGAAATGAAAATTCTAAAGGCGTGGTCTTCATTAATACTGAATTGAAATAATATTAAAAATGCAGAAAAAACGTAAAGAAGTTAAATTAGTAAATTTGAATACTTTGATATTATTAATTCTCAGAACGCATCATGAATGTGTAATACCTGGTCTTTAAATTATACTTATAAACTAATTTCAGATACAGTTAACTCTAGGTAATTTGCATATCGGTTAATTTAAACTTTTATTGCCACAAACTGTTTTCATGGGTCCCTTGAGATTTTCTTAATACCTACTTATAAAAATATCTGTTTAGCACGAACCTCTGATAACTTGAATATTCGTTTGGTTGGAACTTATTTTGTCCTCATTTGACAAATTACTTGGAATAACTCGAACTTCCTGTATTGAAAATAGAGAAAACAAAAAGGCCAGATTAACAAAATTTTAAAACTTCATTACTTTTGGATAGCTCCTCACTAAAAACTTTTATATAACTGGTAAATTCAGACAGGCTGAATTGGCAAGGGACTTGCATGGCCTTCTCCATCTTCAAAATTACATCTTTTCTCAGTGATTTTCACAGAATAAAATTTGTCATGTAACTGGGCCGTACTTATTTTTGAGAGGCTAAAATCTGGCTATTTTCTCTACTCTGCCAACGAGTTGTAATCCATATGTGAAGTTTCTATTGTGAATCTTTCCTCTCGGGCTAGGAATTCTACGCAAAATTTTTCTCTCAACTTTTACAAAAGTAATCTTTTAGATTAATTAAGCCCTAACCCTTCTTCCTTATCTATTGAATTTAACAGAGTCAAATGAATAAAATATAAAATAACTTACTATTATGACTATAAGGGCAGGTCCAACAAAAGCCCACGTTCCATAAGCTCCAGCAGATAGCCAACAACTAAAATAAGAATATAGAAAAATTTTTAACCGTCGTATTTTTCATATTAGACAGGGTCAAATTTCCAAATTTACATCAAAGTTGAAATAAAACCCTTTTATCAGAATGTGGCTGTTGGTGAATTTAAATTGAGAAAAAAATTTCTTTAAGGTTGTATTATTTTGCAAAATATTTAAATTGAGAAAAAAATTTCTTTAAGGTTGTATTATTTTGCAAAATATTTAAATTGAGAAAAAAATTT
>JAUZNK010005461.1:0-26046 GCA_035046665.1 Euphysa ruthae
AGAAAGTTGTTCGAATATTATGCTGTGTTAAAATACGTTTTAAGGATTCACTTAGGCGAGGGACATATGGAAGGTTATGAATTATTCCTACTTAGATGCCAC
This sequence comes from Euphysa ruthae, assembly GCA_035046665.1. Taxonomy (NCBI): domain Eukaryota; kingdom Metazoa; phylum Cnidaria; class Hydrozoa; order Anthoathecata; family Corymorphidae; genus Euphysa; species Euphysa ruthae. Next base: position 103 of record JAUZNK010005461.1, read on the forward strand.
TTTAAGAAAATTTGGGTTATTTTTTCTATGAATTGATAAAGCTCATAACAGACCTTTTTCAGTTAGTAAAATACTTTACGTTGAACTCATCAGGACTTCCTGTTGCAAATAAGGCTACATGCATACACACGAAAACCCTACCCTGATGTTGGGGGTGTTTAAAATCACTTGATAACACCAGCTAATTGTGGATTTTTCACCTACCAAGTCAATATTTTACATCACACACTCTTTTATTTTGAAATGGCCCGCACAAAAAGTTTAGAATTCATTTTTCTTTTTAAATATAAAATTTAAGAATGTGAGAAATTCATTTAGTAACAACCCATACAAATGTGTCACCATTATTTTATAATTTATGCTGTTTTTGTTTTTTATCTTGTTTGGTGTTTATTAGTTTTTGAATCATGAATTACTGGGCAATTCAATTTTACGTTACCACTGAGATAAAATAATTCAATTTATTTACTAGAGCATGATGCGACTGTTGTGGAAAGAATTTTACGTGAAGGAGGTATAATTTTAGGGAAAACTACTTGCGAAGATATGTGCTTTAGTCTCGATAGCTTCACGACAACTTATGGCCCAGTCCTCAACCCCATCAACTACGAATACTCTGCAGGTGGGTCAAGCTCAGGGAGTGCAGTGGTAGTTGCAACTGGAGAGGCACATATGGCACTTGGTAATTTTTATTTTTCTTCAAGGGAAAAATATATGATTAAGTTACACAACCAAATAACCAAATTATTTCTTCAAATTATTTAACGACTTTTAAAAAAAATGATAAAAAGGTTAAATAAGAATTTTTTAAAAGTCCTGTTTATATATATAAGCAATTTTTATCTTAAATGTAGTATCTAGGCACATTAAGAGCACGCGTTAAAAATTTTTTTTTTTTTTTTTTTTTTGTTAAATTTGATCCTGCAAAGCTTGAAGTCACTCACTGCTAGGCAAGAAGCTAAAAATGAGTTAAAACTCGAAATTTACCGCACTGAAGTGCTACTCACACCCTGAGTGGGCGATACTCGGATTTGAATCCACGATCTTGTCTTTGGAAGTCATGCTCTACCGACTGAGCTAATCGGATATAAAATATATATCCAGGTATAAAGTTTTATAATCAAATCAAAACTCTGACAAAAATGTTTACAATTTCACTAAAATTGACTACTTCTCCGCTCTACCTATATCTTAAGAGTTTCTTTACGAATTATAACAAGGGTTTCCATGTTTCTTTCCCTCTTAAAAAAATCCTAGAAAGCCCAAAACTTGTAAAATTAATTTGATTTTTTGACCTTTTCAGTTGGAAAGTCGAGATTTTGAAAAGCTGAAAGAGTTATGTTATGTTATGGTTCTAAAGCGGATTCTTGTTGAAGCTTTGTATCAGTCTTTTTTTTTTTTTATCAAGTTAAACCAACGGTTTGTTAAAAGCTAGGTTTTTATTAAATAGTTCAATCAAAACATTTTGTTCAGATAAAACATAAAATAAGGTGCTCGATGAGTGTTTATTTAAACGTCAAATCATCAGGCATTTATTTAAACGTCAAACCATCCGGCATTTATTTGAACGTCAAATCGACTTATTTGCTGGAACACTAAATCTAGTCTTATTCAAAATTTCTCGATAAAAAATATCGAACTTCTCCTAATATTCTTTTTGGATTTGGAACATTACTTGGTAAATTCGTTCTCTTTTATTGCAATGAACCTAAAACAGTCTATTCTAAGACTTTTGTCTTGGTTTGCGACTCAAAATCACAAAAATTCTGTATTATTATTTCTTTTGCTTTATTAGGTACTGACCAAGGTGGGTCTATCAGATCACCAGCAAGCTGCTGTGGAATCGTTGGTTTAAAACCTACTTATGGTTTAGTTCCATACACTGGAGCTATTTCTCTTCTACCCTTAATCGATCATATTGGTCCTATGGCTCAAACAGTTGAAGATTGTGCTATTTTACTTGAAGTAATTGCAGGTATACTTTGACAATCAGTTGATGATTTTATTAGTTTTTATTACTTAGTGTTGTTGATGAAACTTTTCCATCACCGTTGAAACCGATAAGCTTCCTAGAAATTCAACTTCACGTCCCTCGGTAAGTCTTTTTTGGTGATCAATTTTTTCTCAAAATTTGCTTATAAGAACAGACGTTTATTAAGACTAAATTTATTGACGTAGATTTTTAGAAAAAAATTTCGGTACTTCGATAATTCTAACAAAGCCATCGGATTCTTAAAAAACTCACCCGTGTTTGTTTGTCTCATTAATCGTTCATGTTTTCCGAAATTTTTTGTGAAGTTATAGTTTTCATTTTTATCTAAAGAAGATGATGTAATTTCCGATTTTTTTATTTTGACAGATGTTTTTCTAACTCTGCTGATGTTTTATGTCATTACGAAATATAATTTTTGATAATTTTTCTATGTCGGCTATTTTTAAAATTTTAAGAAGCCTTCACCACAAATTTTAACTAAAATGAAAAGTTTCCATCTTTCTTAACGAATTATTTTCTACTTTTGCATGTAAAACACGCCCCACAAAACAGTAATTTTGCATGTAAAACACGCCCCACAAAACAGTAATTTTGCATGTAAAACATGCCCCACAAAACAGTAATTTCGAAAATATTTTGTTATATGTTACTATTATCGTTATTTTCTTTTTTTATAAATTTGGCTCTTTTGTTATGTTATTCCTTTTAGATTTTTAAGTCCTGCGTTGTTCAGTAAATCCTTGCTTATTTTTCTCAGGGAATTTATTAGTGTATTTCCCACTGAGATAAGCAAGGACATTTAGTACATGCATCTAGTACTTTTAGCTCCCTACCCTAATCTAGCAAATATATACTTTCGTCACACGCAACGTTCTCTAGTGGTTATGATATTATTTTTAAACAACAAATTTTTCTAATGACTATAATGATTATCATTTTGCAAAGGAATTATATATTCCATATTAAATTAATTTCTAAACAGTGAAAGAAGTTACAAAATTTAGGTTTTTATAATATTTGGTTAGGAGTATCTCCCTTAGTCCATGAGTTTTGATATAGTATAAAACTTGGTTTATACGTACTTTGACGGCCTATTTAACCGAGTAGTTTCTTGTCACGTTGATCCTTTCCCATGATTGGAAAATCATCTTTCAAAAATATTTTTCTTTTTTTTTTCAAATTTTGCACCATCTTTACCCCTAGTTTTAGTATTTTCATAGTATTGTTTAAAATTAATTGCATAAACTGCAAGTATATTAATTCTACAAAAGAAAATGATTGGATCGTGTTTTCTGGAACATCATGGAATTTTTTTTTATTTTAAGGCTACGCTAATGGTGAAGATACCCGTCAAAATATGTTTACGCCTGTCATAGAGTATTCTAAAGAAATTTATCCTGTTAAACAACTTAATAACCCAATTAAAGTTGCAATATTAAAAGAAGGTGTTGATTTGTGTAGTGAAGAAGTTCAAAAAGTATTTAATGAAGCAGTCACCTGGTTGAAAGCTAGTGAATCTATTTGCATTGATACCGTTACTTTGCCCGAACATACAACTTCTTGGAAGTGCTCTGTTCCGTTGATAAGGGAAGGGATATATTCTGCCACATATGAGGATTTTTCCTCAGGATTTTCTGGTAGGTTTTTTGAAACACTTGCTTGCTCAAAAAAAAAAAAATGAAGGTGCAGTTTAGATAATAGTCTCTCAAGAAAATGTATGGCTACAAAAAAATAGCAAAAGTAGTAGAACTAAATTGTTCTTTAAAAAGATATCTTAAACACAAATTCGTACAAACTTATTTGTAATGCATTTGTAAATGCACAGCAAAAGTTTGATTATACATGTATATGTCTGGTACCAACTATACATGTATATATATGGTACCAACTATCTCATGTATATTTCTGGTAGCAACTATACATGTATATGTCTGGTAACCAATATAACTGCTTTTCTATTTGAATGTGGGAAACCAAACCCATATACTAAAAACTTATGTGTTTGTAATGCGTTCGTGAGGTAACTACTTTTTAAAAAAAATTTGTCCTACCTGCCAACAGAAGATAAACGCGCTCTAACTTTCTTTCCAGTTTGAATTAGACTTTCAGTCACAAAAAATTTTCTAGAAGTTTTCAGGGCTATTTACCACATAAATTATTTTATGTAATTCTTAAATTCTAATAACCAAACATAATTTTATTCTTAGATATATCCACCATTAAGCTTCTCCCAATTTAAGCTAAAAACTTCTAGACGGCGAATTATTGGCTTTCAAGATATTGTTGTTATTGGAAAGAAGTCATTGCATAATAGAATTATGAAACTTTAATTTTATTACCAGGATTCTGTAATTGAAATATTGATCTGAAATGACCATATGCAAATTCTCAATAGCATATATTTCTAGCAATCTACATATAATTTCCCAATTGCCCTAAATTTATACAAGTACGGTAATCTTCGGTGCTTCACTTTATGCTGAACTTGAGGAAAAAGCTGAAAACAGATTAATAACTGGGTGTTAGTTATTATGCTATTCAAGAAAAAAGTAACAATCCAAAATTTTCCTAATATTTTGAAATTTTCTTCGTATTCCACTTTTGAGATCAGCAGGTTTTTGAAGTAAATCACCCTTAAAATAGCAAATAATTTTTATAACAGGAATTTTACTTACAACCAGATATATATTTAACCTTAATGTATTTATGCTGTCATAAAAATGATAAATATCCTTATTTCGCTTATTTAGGTGTGCAACACGAATCCATGGCAAAAGCTTTTAAAGAGGGACTTGAAAATAAAACATCGGAATTATCCAATAACATAAAAATGTCATTTATGCTATCTAAGTTTGTGAAAGAAAAACATGGAGCGGAATATTTAGCAAAGGCTTCTAGCATGATTTTACATTTTCGTAAACTTTACAACAAAATTCTTAAAGATTTTGATGTATTTATTATGCCAACACTCCCTAAACTTCCCACAAAACTTCCTTTTAAAGATGCGTCATTTGTCGATATCCATAAAGCGGCGTCAGAGAAATCAGCGAATCTTTCAATATTTAACGCGACTGGTCACCCATCATTATCGTTAAACTCTGGCTTTGTAGGCGATCTTCCAGTGGGATTATTGATTACCGGAAAGCATTATGATGATGTTACTGTTTTAAATGCGGCAGCTGTGTTTGAGGAGATCATTAAAAAGAAGCTAAATATGTGTTATTGACATGAATTCAGATTTTACATGAAATAAAACGTGTACACATAGGCCGAAAACGATCACTCTTCGTTACCGACCCTAATACTTTTAATTGATTTTAGCTGTTTTTTTTCTTCTGTGATTATGTTAATTATTATTAATTTACAGAATCATTAAGTATTTATGGTTGAGTGATATTTTAAATATTTACATATTTTATATTTTTGCATATTTTTTTCCTCGTGACAATCCTGTTTATCAAATTATTTTCTTCGAAGTTGTTTCTTACGTAGTTTGTTTTTTAGTACACGCTTGATAACAAACCTTTTGCAACCTTGTGTAGTATAACAGCCAGGAATCATATTACTTTTTCATATAAGAGAATACTGGTTTTTCTGCCGATTTTGAAGTTAATTACAGCCTACCAAGCTTCTTTAATTGTTTTAAACTGACAAAAATTATTATTATTGTTTATTAGGTCATCGCATTAAAACTTTCATTCAGGTTTTACGTCTTACCATGAAGCCACTTTTTAAGCATTGAATCGTCACTTAAGCTCAACAAATTGGTTTTAGCTTCATAATTATGTCCAGTGGATGCCCATGAACAGGCTTATGAAAATTTGTATTGTTAGCAATTTCGCGATTATATTAACACGAACTGTCTGGAATTTGTGTGCAATGAGGAGAATGCAATTTTTTTTTTTGACGAATCAACATGAAAGAATGTAGCGCTCTAACTGCAGCTTGCATTTCTTTTAAATTCTGTGTATTTTGTCGTAAGGAAACACCAAAATAGTTTTAAAGGCGAAAAGTTTCCACAAACGCCTAACATTTTAACTTTTTTTTTAAAGAATTGGTAACATAAAAAATGGACTGAGAATACTTAGTGACATTGGCAATTAGGTATAAATTTATGGTAAATGCCAACAGCTAAGCGATGGCAATATTGTTAAAATTAAAATTCCGACATCTCGTGCATGCTCTTTTGGTAATGACCAACACATTCAAGTTTTTTTAGCTATAACACCTTCATAAGTTTCTTTAACGTTTGAGTAGCTCTTGCTGTCAGTATATCGTACCTTAAGTTTTTCGATAGATTGGCGCAGAACCAGAATAGTTATAATTACACTTATGTGCATTTCTCTAATTAGCATCAGCATTTAGATATGATTTTTTTAAAGGCTGTTTGTTAATGCAGGCTTTGCAAGTTTTGCCCATGATTTTTGAAAACACTATTTTCTGTTTAAAACGAAGAAGTTTGCATAACTCCCATATCAGTATTTCATGACCAGTTTTTGCGTAAAAACCCAATTAAAACAGTGTTGGGATTGAGAAACATTCACCGACATTGTTTCCAAATAAAGTAATGTTATTTAAATTATTCTGATTTTTAATTACATTAATTACTTTGGTTTTTGTTAAGTTCTTCTTCTTAAAAGAACCACTATTTCTCTTTTTCCTGTACTTAGTACTATTCTTTGCTCTTTATTATTAAAAAATTATTCTGGAAAAAAACATTTTTTTGAAAAAAAAATACACTTTTACGGCTTGTATACCATCTTTAAAAGCATTACATTACATCATTCAAATTTCCTTTATAAACATTTTGTAATAATCTTCTTGCCTACGAAAAAATTCCACCGGCTAAAAACAAGTATTTATCAAATTTTTTGGGCCTAAAGTTGTTGCTAGGTTCGTTGCTAATAAAATTCAAGGCACACCTCTCGTATTAAAAGATTAATTTGAGTGATTTAGAGAAAACTTACGCATCTGCAAACGTTTTTATACGAGTGTTATGTTCGAAAAGTACAAAAATTACATAAATACATAAATTCTAAATTTTTGAGATTTCTGTGGGGGGCATTCCTCCTTAAAACTTTTTTGGATCGAAAAAGCCAGTGTAAATACAAAAGTGATATTGTCACTGGAAATTCTACTTATAAATCGTTAAATAGCTTTCCAAAGAAGATCAATGACATCATCCGACCTACATTTAAGATTTTATCCAATGACGACTTGTTACTCTCACGGAAAAACACAAAACCCTAAAGAAGCTTTCGACAATATTGTTTGGACTAAATATTCAAAAACTATTTATTTGAATTGACCGGTCATATAAATAGGTGTTAATTCAGCAGTAATAAAATATAATGACGGTGCAGATGGTGTCAATAATGTTTACAAGTATTTTGAAATAATTAGCGGTATTTTCATGTAACTTGGTGCAGTTAAGAAAAAAAAGAAAAAGAAACCAGCGTTAAAAACATGAACAGAAACAATTTAAGTTGTAAGAAATAAAGAAAAAAGATAAGAGCTATTAAGAAGGGAGTAGCAGTAAAGGAACAAGAGCAGCAACTAGTAGAAGGATATATTGCTGGTGGATTTTAGTATTATATTATATTCCGGTTTTTAAATAGCTTTTTCAAGAAACTTTTCAACACTTTAAATTTTTCCGCAAACTGATCAATCAGACTTAAAACATAATATCTAAAGAACTACAAAAGCAAAATGGCTAAAAATTTTATGAACATTCTGCATTGATATAATTGTGTTTTATTCTAGGATTTACCAATTTGCTTTTTTATTGTTTTTTATTTTGGCATTTTTGTTAATTCAAGTAAAGCACAACTCTACCTTTTTTAGAAAATTTTCACAAAAATAAATTTCCATATGCAAAACTTTTGATCCTAGTATACATGTACCCTAAAGAGAAACACATTGTGACAAAATTTCAGCCCAGTGGAATATATAAATTATGCGAAAGTTATGTAATTAATTATGCTAAAATCTAAAACTTCATCAAAATATCCGTTTTATATCAGTCCTGACATATCTGTAATAAAAAAAGTTTATAGGAGAAAAGATTTTTCTATAGGTACCACTTAAGTAGCTCCACATTAGGGTCGCGATTCTCATTCTCTGTGGATTGGTACTACAAGGATTTAAAAAGATTTTATGGACAAAATATACGGGATGAATTAAGCAAGTTGGAATTTTCATGGGGCGATATACCGGGAGGAATTCACCAGGGGAATTCTCCTGGAGCCATGTTTTTACTGTCTGTTTATTGCAATAGAAAAGTTAATGTTCTGGCTTTGTTTAAAAGAGATTGTTACGATCCTATATCCTGTATATGAAAATATTGCCTAAAATTAATATCACTCTGGGACAATGACAATTTATCTGAGCAATTAACATGTAATAATGGAAAGTTTCATAAGTTGCAAAAAAAACAAGTCCAGTAATTTAAAATTAGAGAGAGCAAAAAAAAGGACGAAAATTAAATGAAGTGTGCGAGAAAAATAACAATGTGACCACAGATAAAGTCGAAGGAAATACAGGAGAATCTTCAAAAATGAACAACATTATATCTTCGCCTACCAATATTTTAAACGAATGGTTTTTTTATGGTGAAAAAGGGGACGCCTCATAAAGCATCCGCTTTTAACTTAGGCGCTGAGTGAGAAACTGTGAGTTCATTATCCAACCCAGATTCACACAACGGAATCGTATTATGGCCCATTTAAAAAATATATTTTAGTATAAAGAAAGCAACAGCCGTTATTTAGTATTTAATTCCGATATTAGCTTAGCCTTAAAGTCAGCTTATAACTCCAACTATGATGACGAAGCTTTTATCTTTTAAATGCTGCAATTATATTGAGAAGAGACATGTTGAACAAAACAAATAAAGAATTCGATGGGAAATTTAGCAGTAAAACTCAACACGACTTTCTACCTCAATCTGTTAAGTCACTGGTCGGAATGATATTACATGAAACTAACATAATTTTTACATATAAAACGATTGAACAGCTCTTGCTTAGCATATCTCAGTTTTTAATGTTCAATGATGTTAAACGAGAGAGAAAGGAATCCAATTATCGTATCATACACTATCAATAGAACCACCCTTAGCTGTACACATAGGCTTGGTTTATCCAAAAATTAGAAAGAATGGAGTTGATAGGTTGAATGAACTTGGGTTATCGATTTTGTATAACAGTCTTAGAAATATCTATAAAGATTAGAAATCTTAAATGTTCTAATGAATCAAATCAGTGCGCCATCTATTTTAAAAAAAGATGCATTTACAACATCCGCTCTTGATAATGGAAATCATAATCCCAGTCCAACAAATCACAAGAATCTTTCCATGGAACTGGCATATCCTTCTTTCAACATCCAAATGCAGACAAACTAGGTATATCAAGAGTTCATCAACCTTGGAATAATGCATCAAGTAAAGAGCTGAATCCATTACCAGAGAAATATACAAACGTCAAACCAGTTATTGCAAATAGAACAGAAATGGACCCCATTGAAAATACAGATGACATCATCAAGTCACTTTCTTTTTACGCTGATATCGAAAATGATTGAAAGTTAATACTATGTTTTTATTACAAAAAAAACAAACACTTTAATGCACAATATTCTAAAATTTTTGTAGATGTAAGTAAAGTGTAAGTAAGTGATATCTATTTTGCATTATACCTTACCATTTCAAGCTAGAACATTTTTTCAAGCAGCCATTTTTTTTTTTTTTGTTTCATTTATTTACCATAATGGCGGAAGATTATCGAAATTTAAAAGATGACCACCCAAAATAGTCATAATTAGATTATCTACTACTATGTAAAAATTTTAAGACTGGTCGATGATTCTTTGGTAATTTTCAAAATCTTCAAATCAAAATAAAAATGTTAAATAACAACCATGAAGCTTCTAGCCTTAGTTTTCTTACATACTTCTGCACAATGATAAAGTCTTGGTTCTGTGGTATCATGCAAAAATATATTATCATAGAATCTTACAAAAATATACAAGGTTTTAAGGGGTTCTTTTTAAGGTGGCTTGATCATTTTCATAACCAAATATTCTCCAGAACTCAGGAAATTAATGCTTAGTTTTCATGGTAAGCATTTCACGCATATAACAAACATCAGGCTAAGTAAATAACTGACTTGTTTTAATTACTACCTACTATACGCGATGAATAAAAATCTCTTGCTGTGATATGGTATGTATGTTATAAAGCAAGCAGTTGATTTCCTTTACAAATATCAAACACCCGTCATGACTGTAGATCCACCTCTGTATGTAATCGCAAAACAAATTCAATGGAGAAGGAGTAAAGATTGCGGTAAAAATAAGTATGCTATCGTGATGGGTGCATTACACATTGAGATGACAGCACTGAAAATCTTGGGTAAATGGTTAGAGGACAGTAGTCGATGCAATGTATTGACAGAGGCAAACATAGCGTCATCTGGGAGTGCTCATTAATTTTATTTATGCTTCACATGTTTCCAGAACAAGACTTGCTCACCAAATCACAGCCTTTATACTATATATATTGATGAATAAAGTATATGAAAGGTATACATCAACTGGCGTTCCACTTGAATTTTTCCAAAGGCGAAGCAAACTTGAACTAGTATATCGATTGACTACACAATAATTGATCTACAACTAAAATTTTTTATTGTATATTGTATAAGATCAAGAGACTTTAGATTATATAAAAAACACATGAGAAATCCGTGATTTTAGATCATGTTCATTATGCTATACGTGGTTGACTCTTCACTTATGCGATATGTTAGAATTACTCGAAACCTGTCTTGATGTAGCCTAGTGCTTTAAAAAGGGATGTTTGTTGCTTTGGAAACCATGAGATCTTTTTCTTCAACTAGCATCAAGCAAAATAAGAAATGTGTAAAATGAGATGGAGGTATTGGCTATTAAGTGTCTAATTAAAAGTCTGCAAAATTTTTTTTGGTAGGTGGCTGGTAATTTCAAAAAAGAGGTTCTTTAGTGCAGATTATCATGAATACATCAACTAATTCAATGAAAATAAAAAAATTCTTTGACTTCATTTAGGTGCAATTGGGTTAACCAAAGATCCCACTTATAGTTGTTACAATGGATGGTATGTGAACCAGTGGTTTCTCTCTACATTATCGAGTTCGCATCAACTTTACCACGCAGTAATTAAGACATTGAATAGTTTAAACACCACGAACAAACGACCAGTTTTCAAAAAAGATTTGGAGAACAAGTTAGACTTAGTATCAGTGAGAAACCCCTATAAATTCATCACAAAATGGAATTTTTTTTTTTAATGATTTTTACATTTTAACATATCTAAAATCAAAATATAATAAAACTTTCACTAATTTTATTATTATATTCATAAAATTATGTATATTTTAAGGGTATCTAGTATTTTTATCCTTAGCAACACACATAGCAACAGTATACCACCTCCTGAAAATCCTAAAATTTACCGAAATATAGTCGGCAAAACGCCAATGAAATGCTTAGTGTGGCTTCTTGATGAGTCAAGCTAACAAAAAAAGTCTGGGTTGTCAAGTCAAAATATCGTATTGATAATATTCCTGAAGCCAAAAGTTTACTTTTATTTTTGAGATTTTTTTTCAAAAAAGGGTAAAACTTAAAGAGTTAAAGCTAGAAAAATACATAAAGGAAGGAGGAAAGGATTTATAGTGAGAACGTTTAACAGTCGAAATGAAGTTAATTCTGAAGTTGTTGTTGCAGATAATCCTGCTGGAACAAGTCAAAATAAAACTGTAAACAATGTAAATAACGAATCTGGAATTAATTTGTTATGTGCATCTGTATCATCAAAAAAGATTGAACCTCTTTTCTTTTCTACACCTAATAAAAGTAGTAAAATATCAGGATATAGGATTATTGATTGCACAATTGTTTGATTGATTGTCTGATGCATTTAATGTATTAGCGTACCCCTAATGTGGTGAGTGCTCAACACTGTCATTGTTCGATAAAATGTTTGACAAAAAACGACTTGCATCAAAGTTGTTTGTCAAGTACTGTAGCTGCAAATATGAACATGAGTTTTATACATCAAAAGAATGTATTAGAAGATTTGATATATAACAGAACAGTTTATACAATGCGTGAACTTGGTCATGGACATTCCGTGATTAAAAAGTTTACCACGTTGATGGATATGCCAAAACCAATGACGCAAAACAATTATGATATGCTTGCTTTAAAAATAGCTGTTGTTACACAAAAAGTTGCTAAAGAAACTATGATGATGCAGTAGTAGATTTACGTGAACATGCTGATGATCATGACATAGAAGATACTGGTTTGTCATGTGATGGTACTTGGCAGCGAAGGGGCTTTTCATAATTAAATGGTGTCTTTGCTGCAATATCGACGGATACTGGGAGTTTTGGATATGGAACCAATGAGCAGGTGCAAGACGTGTGCTTTCAAGATCTGTTGACAAACATAAATTGCGATATGTAAATTTCTTAGGAGACAGAGACAGTAAAAGTTGATAATGAAGTTAAAAAATTGGAGTGTGTGGGGCATTATCAAAAACGTGTTGGAACAAGATTGCGAAACTTGAAAAAGAAAGATAATGGTCTCGGTAGACGTGGTCGTCTTATAGACGCAGTAATTGATCATCTGCAAAACTTTTTTAGTGTTGTCATTAGACAAAATGCTGGCAACTTAGCAGGTATGAAAGCTAGTGTGTTAGCAACTTTGTTTCATGTAACTTCATCCAAAAAAAATAACTTGCATTTTCCACACTGTCCCACTGGCAGTGATAGTTGGTGTAAGTTCAACATCAATAAAGAAAATAACACAAAAACCTACAGACTGGGTCTAGGTTTTCCTATTGACGTTGTTTTTAAAGTTAGACCCATTTTTGAGGAACTGAGCAGAGATTCAGAGCTGAACAAGTGTTTACACGGGAAAACCCATAATGCAAATGAGTCGTTCAATGGTAAGATTTGGGACCGACTACCAAAGAAGACCTATGTTTCGCTCGATACCTTGAAGTTTGGTGTATATGATGCTGTAGCTTTTAATATTGGTATGAAAGCCACAGTATTAATATTTGAGAAATTAAATATGTTACCAGGTGCTTTTATGCCTAGAGGTTGTAATGCTATCAATCATGAACGTATAAATTCACCAAGTTATAGAATGAATCAAAACAATAAATTAAGACGACAGCTACTTCGGGCAAAGAAGTTAAAAAAAAATGACTAAGTCGTGGAAAAAGTGGGTAAAACATATGAAACAGGAGGATTTTAGTTGGTATATTTTACATTTAAAGTAGTGTTTAATTGTTTTTATGGAAGATTTCTTGTTATGTTTATCTAAAAAATTAGATTTTTGCTCTTTTCTCAGTTTAGAGTTTTTGAGACGCCAGCAAACATAGTTCACAAACCGTTTAAGATTTATTTCTGAAATTTTCAGGGAAAGTTTAAATTATTATTTAGAGTGTTTTAAGTTGACCAGATTTTTTTCTCTTTTCTTTTGCTACGCAATTTTAGACCGCGTTCTTTTGAACGTTGAACTTTGACCTCCGCATACTCGACTTAATGATTTCTTGTAAAAAATCTGATCAGCTTAAAACACTCTACTGTCTTTATAAACACCATATAAAAATTTCAACTAAAGATGATTAACCCAGCTTCTGCAATATTGGCTGGTGTAAAGTCAATTTTTCTGCTTTTTGGTGGTTTTCACGGTTACCATAAATTCTATACTTTTCAAAAAAATATAGAATTTTTATTATTTTTTATTATATGCTACTGATCTGACAATATTTTGTTTCCTAAAAATGAAAATAGAGGGGATTTTCCCCCTTAAGCAAATGGGTAAGCCCTTTATGGAAGAAACGAAAGATCTAGACACACGTGATATTATGGATGCACAAGTCATTAACACTTGTTAAAAACATCAAAACAAAGGGGAGAAACACAATTCACACAATCCGTAAACGAGTGTTTCAAAGGAAGTCTTTATTTGATCTGATCAAACTTAACAAGTTTCCACCTTTCAGAACCTCTGCAATAAGAAAGCTAAACTTCACTAAAGATCAGACAACATCGCTAAAAAAATAATTGTAAGTTGCTAAGTAAGAGATTGAAACCTTGACGAGTTTTTCCAGCACGAAAAGTAAGCACTTCCACTTTGGAAAAATGGGGAGATACGAACTGAGATAAATCCGACTTAATAACTTGCTTAGAAAACGTCTTTGAAAACACCTTCGATCATCCTACAGCAAATGTTATTATTTTTGTCTAGTCGAATTGATATTGTCTGGGACGTTTATATAGAAAAATCAATATGCCAGCAGTTAGTAAAGTGTGCGTGTAATCCAGAAATGAATCCAATATTATATTATATTCACGAATATTATTTACTTTTACTAACATAATAAAATTTGCGTCATTCCAAATTTTTTTTAATCTGTTTTTTTGAGGCATTATGATGGGTATATTACAATTATTCAGGACATAATTTTGCTAGGAGTGTTAAATGTTTAGCAGTATTTTTAAAATTCATCTTTTCATAGACAACCTAGATATTTTACTGATACTAAGCTTAGAAGTATAAATTTACTTACTTTACAGATATAATCTTAATAAGATTTTTTAGCAATTCACAGGGTAATTTAATCACAATTCATCCCATATATTTCATGTGATATTTAAGTCAAAAATGTTTAAACTGTCCATAAACATATAACAGGGTCAATACAGTGGTAATAAATTATCCTGTAAGAATCCAGTGAAAATTTTAATATTTAAGCCATTCAAGTAATTAAATTATTTTTCTTTCAAAAATAACTAATAAAAATCATTTGTCTTATGATTTATAACTTAAAGAATTATTAAATGACTATGTCAACAAAAAAACACAAAATGAGAAAACTAACAACAAAAGAGAAATTCATATCGCCAGCAACAACCGCTAGTTGGTAGACCAAAGTTTGAGGAGGCTAAAGAATGTAATGTGACTGATATTTATGAAGTGTGGCTATAACCATAAATGAACCAAAAGATTTTTTTAAACCTATCTCTTATATTTAAAAAGGTTGATATAAAATTAATCGCAAATAACATGAAAATATTGGCCGCGTTGTGATGATGAAACTCAATTGAAAAGCCAAAATTTTCTAAGCAATTTGAGAATTATCATATAGGAGAAAGAATATTTTTTACAATATCTAAAACCAATTAAATGAGAAGCTTGGAATAGCGTTCCCTATCTAGAAATATTGCACGATTTTTTTATTAAGAAATAAGGCGCAAATGTAAATGGAATATAGAAATTAAATTAATTTCTCATTTTCTATACATAAAAATTTCCCTTTAACTTTAGATCAGTTTAATTAGGGCTTTTTTTTATTTTTTATTTTGATCAAAATTAATGTCCCATTAAAAATAAATGTTCCATTAAAATTAATTTTACACAAATAATAAATACAATTTACCAAAAATTTCAGAAATCTAAAAACTTATTACAGAGATAATTTACATAAAATTGAACGACAGAATATTTGATGACTCAGTATTGGATGACCGAATATTGGACTATAGGGGTGAAATAAAATAAAGAGAATCTTTAAAAAAATTTATATTAATCAAAGTGCATTTTAAAAAAACATTTCAAATATTCGTAAAAACTATCCAATATCAATAAAAACTAATCTGTATCAAAAAAATATGTATAAAACAAATGAAAATTACCAGTTATAGATAGCGAAGTAGTACTTTTAAATAACACCTGTAAAAATAATCCCTCCATCACTGTTACTTTTTATTTAAAAGTCCGGTAGATTCAAAATTTTTATAAACCGTTCCCAGTGATTTCATTTCACACTACTGGATTGTCATGGGATCGTTTCACTTGACCCAAAAAAATATTAAAATTTAAATAATTCAATTTGAAATACATTTTACATGTTTTGACAAAAAGCTATTAATATGAAATATTTGAAATATTCGCATTAAATTTGAAAGATTTTTATCAACTTAGACTTGAAATATAGAAACAATCTAAAATGTGTTAAGAATACAAAATATATCACTTATGCTGAAGAATGCAATCTACAAACTACACGTTGGTAATATTTTACAAGATATTAATAAATTGAAGCCTACGAAAAGAAACCTTTTCTAGACGAGAAACTAAGACACTGAGATCTGCTAATGGTTTCATGGAGGAACCTGCAATCAATATAACAATTTTGAGAGCATATGAAACGATAAAAACTTGCATCCCTCATTGATAAAACCAGTGACTGTTCTGAATCTAACAAACAAATCTGATGGTAAAGTCAGAGCATGAAATCAGCAACCCTCAAAACAGCCTTATTTTATTGCAAAATGCAAAAGAAAGAGGAAACGAGCAAAAAATTATGTTTCAGGAGTTTTGTCAATCCAAATGATAAACCCAAGCTAATAATTTCTTTAACATGGTAGAAAAAAAAAAAAAAACATCTTTGGTGATAATGGTATTAAAGACAACCAAGGAAATGTTGCAGTACAAAAATGTAAACTTTAAACATTGTAAGAATACAACACTGTCAGAGACTGCTGAATAAAACTCAAGATTAATCATGCCTAGCTACTACTGATCTAGTAGAAAATAAATAAAAGAAGGAAAATAAGCTGATGTAACTATTATTGTTGCTAAAATGGTAAAAGCTGCTGGAAATGCCATCGTTCAATAATTGTATTAGCTGATTAACCTTATCATTCCTAATCAGGTTGAAACTGGGACTTTCATTAGGTTCTGGAAAAAACAATTTGATTTTCTTCTAAGCAAAGTACTGTAGTAGATCTTAGTAAGCCAGGAGTTAATGCTTAAATCCTCAAAGCGGTGTAAGAAATGTATAATTTTCACAGATCTAGTGCCAGAACAAATGGGAGCTTTAATCAAAACTTCATAGTAACTGTTGGGTAGCCAACGATCAATACTAAGCACTCTCCTTTCCATCACTGTGATTGAAGCACCTTTAAAGGAATCTGGGATCAGTTTTCCAAGGAAATAGTTTTACAGAACAATCACCTTATTAACGCTAACTCAAGAAGAGTTAAGAAAGCTAGCATAAAAATAGCATGGATGAGATCAAAACTTGCAGACGTTAAAATTGGTTCAGGTCAGATTCAAACTTGCACCAAAAATAAAAAGTGGTGTATTTAATATTCTTACATATAATTTTGTCCTTTTGGGACTTTAAAGCGAATTTCATTTCTGTGATAGCTTTAGATCTGATGTTAGGATAAATTATTAGACTATAATTAAATTCAGAAATGAATGTTTTCCTTTGAAAGATAAATGGCACCTATAACAGCATATATGAAATTTAAGTAAAAAGAAAATCTAATAAATTATATGTGTAAAATATTTAGGTATAAAAAAAAAATTTTCAACCTAAACTCTTTGGTAAATGTAACATATTTATAAAATTTTATATATTTATATTAAAAAAAAAACCAAAAGTTCTCAATGCTTACAGCCAAAAAGACTTTTAGTGTAGGTACGATACAATAAAATCATTAGCCGACCGAATACTATTTATAAATTGCTCTAAATAATTCTTTAAAAGAAACGTAAAATAACTAGGTTTACGTTTCATAAAGAATCTCTTAATAATTCAGCAAGAAAACAGCAACTAACAAGAATATTTTACATATTTAATCCCATATTGACCAGCTTAGTTTCCAAGTAATCATCAATCCCATAGACTGAGCCTTCTCGTCTTAATCCTGATTCCTTCACACCACCAAACGGAATCATCTCATTGGGTAATGCTACTTTATCTAAACCTACCATTCCAGCCTGCAACATTTCAGATGCACGCCACATTTGACCGGCATCATTGGTAAATATGCAACCAGCTAATCCATGATTTGTTGAGTTGGTCATCGAAGTTGCTTCATTTTCTGTTTTAAATTTCAAAATAGATCCAACTGGGCCAAAAGTTTCCTCAGAAAAACATTCCATGTCAGTTGTACAATCACTCAAAATGGTTGGTTCATAGAATAATGAGCCATTCTGAAGCATCCGTTTACCACCACAAACAAGATTAGCACCCTTTTTAATAGCATCCTTTACATGTTGTTCAACTTTAGCAAGTCCCTTTTCATTGATTACACAAGACAGTTCAGTACCATCTTTCAAAGGATCCCCAATTTTCAAAGCAGTGACAATATTTTTAAATTCACTAATAAAAGCGTTGTATATATCTTCATGAACAAAGAAACGATCAGCACATATGCATGTCTGACCAGTATTTCTAAAGCGTGATTTAACAGCCATATTAGCTGCTAGTTTCATATCAGCAGAATTAAACACAATAAATGCTGCATCACCTAATTCCAATGACACTTTTTTGACAGTTGAAGAAGACTTTTCGAGCAGTCATTTTCCAACAGCAGTTGACCCTGTAAAAGTAATTTTCTTAACAACAGACGAGGTACATAGCAATCTCCCAGCAGTTTCTGTATTTTTACGTGAACATGTGACTATGTTTAAAACGCCATCCGGCAAACCAGCATCTTGGGTAATTTGTGCAATTTTTTTACCAGTTCCCAGGGACAAAAAATGGATTAAATAATTTTATGAATAAGTTGTCCTTCTGTTGAGTACTGTTCTATACTACTATGTATTACTTAAGCTCTACTTAAACTGTAAAATTTCAGAGATGGTTCAAGAGAAATAAATAATAAAAATGTTTAGGTATGAACAAATAAACTGCAAAAAAAAAAACAAACTTTTTTTTCTTACTGACAGTTTTCTTCACACTTTTAGTAAAACAGCATACATGCTGCATCAATAATGGTAGTCTTTTAAACATATGCTCAACAATTTCAAAAGAATGGCCCACGGGTTTAGTTATAGTGTACTTAGAGCTCGTATTTGAGCTTATGGTAAAGTAAACCATTGGTTCCAAGGTGGGTTCAAACCAACCACTCTAAAATCAGGAAACCAATAACCACTCTGCCAGACAACCATAATAAGATTTACATTTTATCGCTAAGTTAGCAGAATGTTTGGTGCCTGAGATTGAGATAGTAACATGATATGTACACTACTTCCCCACCATACTGGAGTGATATTATTTCCCTTTATTCTTTTAGGAAAGACTTCATCAGAGCATTGTTGAACTCCTATGGAACACAGTCTAGCTCTTCAAGACCCCTTGTTCTAGTTGGTGAAGATATGAGCTATGTAACAACAACTGAAGCCCGACCAAAGTCTATTATTACCATGTTGCCAATAATTGATTTGGATGCTACAACAGATCTGATGGCTCTGTATCCTTTTGCAACATTTGTTGCAGATCAAGGCGCAAAGTTGAATGTTCTAATGACATACATAACTTTCAATCAAAAGCTTTACATTATATCCTATGAAAGTCTATTCAATGAAGATTAATATATTTGTTAGAATAGGAGGATTCCATCAACCAGCATATGAGTTTGCTGGATCTAATGGCTCTTTGATGAAAGACAGTGGCTTTTGAGAAGTGCTCTTGAGAATTTCTACGCTCCCATTACCATTGGTCATAATTTTAAAGCCGCCATTTTTTAAACAAAACTTTTTGTAAATATAGCACCAAAAATATGCCCAGACCTCATAAAACAAAGTTTTTTCTAGAGCTTATCCATTTGAGACTACAGAAATGTCAAAATAATGGTGATAAAGGGTGTATAATGGGCATAGTAATATAAAATTAGCACCTTAGTCCTATGACGTTGATGTACATCTTTCGCTGTTTGCCTGGACGTACATGTACGTCATTCGCTGCGTAAACAGCATGGGAAAGGCCTTTTTGGTCACTTTTTATGTGCATCGTCAGTTCTGTCATTGCTTCTAGAAGATTTCTAGAAAGGTTTGACCATTGAAGAACAAAACGCCTTAGAAGAATTATATGATTATAAAGAGCCCTCTGATTTAGACTGCGACAAAATTGCTATTAAACAGATGAGCTGGTTTAAAGAAAAAGTCACAGCTTTTTAGTACATCACATAAATCAGCCTTATAGTTAAACTAGGTTAATTATATTTCCATTGTTCAAGAATTCATTCATGCTGAAAGAACGAGCAACTGGCTATTTCATGTTTCTGCAACCAAAAGCGTGATAAATCCTGCTGTTACAGAACATAACATCTATGCAAAAACTTGCCGTCTTTATCTCCAATAAAATAATAATAATGCAGGTATCTATCAAAATTTCATATTAGGTGATCACAAAATCAGACAAAGTAACAAAAATTAGGCTGGAATATAGATGGACCTATCTATCTATATTCAGTACAGGCGTAATCATAATGAGGTTGGATCAATGAGTTGTATAGAGTAAGTGTTAAAAAAAGGTCTTTCTCTATATAAAAATTTTAGCTTAGAATTAATTTTATTTAAAACATACTGCGTCATCAATTGGTCATTTAAAGTTTGGTCTATATGCAATCCAAGTAATTGACAGATGTATGTTGATTAATGGATATACCTCTACAGTTGATAACAAGAGGGCTCGCAGTTTTAGCTTTAGTTTTATTAGAAAAAAAAATGCAATTAGTTTTATCTTCACCAAAATGAATAATATGTTTATTGTCCACAAACCATTCCCAGAGACTTGAAAAGTTCATACTTAAAATAAATTCAATGTGTTTGACATCCTTGTGATGAAAAATAAGGCATCTGTATAGAGAATCTGCAGCTTATTGATTGTGGCATGAATGATGCAATCCGTTTCTTTGAGTTACTTCATTCACCCACCCATAACTTGAAAAAGGTCAGAAAGCAAAAGTATGATAAAATATTTATGTCTGCCTGTTCCCACATTGATCAAGCACTACTCCCACCACACCCAAGAGCTACACACCATGCAAAGATTCATGCAATCGACGATGCTAATGTTGGAAAGCGGGTATAAAATGTATGTCATAATGTGAATGCAAATGCCACAGAGCAACCTGCACATACGTACCTTGAACTTCCAGATGAATTGGAAGAAGATAACAGCCACTTTTTTGATGCGTTTTCTTAGTTTAATTTCTTATTGTATAGCATAGTAGTTTACAAAGATTTTAATTTTTTGATTTTAATCGTTAAGTTTTAATTGAGTTATAAACTGTTACATATTTTAAGAACATTTTTAGGTCATTGAGTGATAACTTGACATACACATGGGTTATTAAAATACTTCTCTATTTTATTACTTACTTGTGAGTTTTTTTGCTGTATATTAGTAAGATAAAACATTTTTCTTTGGGAAGTTCAGAATTTTTACCTTTTATATAACAAAAAATGCAAACTTTGCAAAGCTTTTTACCCCTGGTTTTTGTCATACTTACCCCCTGGTGCAGTAATTTGCAAAAAAAAAGGTTAGTTCTTTATGTTGTACTAGATTATTCTTAATATGGTCTCAGTTTAAATGTTTTTACAACAACATTTTGTAAAATGTATTTATATAAATAAAGAAGTACATAAAAGAACAATGCAAATCAATTTTCACTTATTTCTAGTACCTTTTCTGTAAAATATGAGAAACCTGATGTGGTTTTTGCAGTGCGTATCATGTGGATTTTACCATGTGTATCATGTGGTATTTGTAGTGACTTAGGACCTTCTCTAAAAACTGAGTTTCCAGCTACATAAACCAAGTTAACATAATTCAATGTTAACACGTCACACAAAGTACCAAAGCAATTAGTTGTATCTTCTTATTTCTATGAGCTTCAAAAGCCATGTGGGTCTTGCAATACCTAATTAAACCACTTCTGTTTAATTTTTTTAGGAAGGGCTTTTTTAAGGAATGGGTATAAAATAAAAAAAAACCTGTCAAAAATATCTCCACTGTAATACAATATAGGGGTGCCTACTGAATGGATTACAAATAAATAAATATATATATGCGCTGAGCACTAGGACATTCTTATGTGAATTCTGACTATGGTCCTGCCAAATATCTTGCGGATAATGTTTCTTTCCAGCAAAAAAATTTGATATATCTTGCGATTTAATTTCATTTTAAGATGTTTTTTTGACATAATATTTATCGTTGTTTGAAGCATGCTGAAATAAATAAAATATGAGAAACTCAATTTTTCTAACTGTTAAAACCCCACACTAATCGTTACCGCTTGTTTCCTAGATATATTTGTAAAGGCATGTTTCAGCTAAACAATTTTAAATAGTTTATATGAACCACATGGGCCCCTCTGTGAAAGTGAAAGTACAAGCAAGAAAGTAAATGAGCAAGCAAGTGAGCAAGCAAGCGAGCGAGCAAGCAAGTGAAAAAGCGAGCAAATGAGAAAGCGAACAAGCAAGCTAGTAAGTAATGATTTATTTACCAGCAACAAAAAATTTACTATAAAACAATTATACAATAATCTGTATGAGAAAAATTAAAACATAATCTGTATGAGAAAAATTAAACATAGTACGAAAATTTAGATAAAAAGCAAGCTTCTTTTTCATTAAAAATGTAGTAAGCTATAAAAATATCACAAGAATTTAAATACGATTTATTTTTGCACTCACTGTACCACAAATAATATTACTTTCTCTGCTTTGTCAGATAACAAATTTTAGCTATGTTATAAAATGTACAAAAACACCCCTTGGCTTGTCTGATTTTGATTTTTCACTTTATCTTCACAACAATTTTTTAATAAACTTAATAATATAATCAATGAAAACAATCTCACAAGCAATGACAGTAACTATGATCATAATAAATTTCCATTTGACTGTAACTATTGTAATATTAACGAATTTACAAAGGCGAATTTCTGAAAACGTTTTCTCTACTCCACATAAATATACATTCCAAGCAATTTCACATAGAAAACTTCTGAATTATACTGAAAATTTTAATACTATTGCAATTTCTGAATCTAAACTACAGGTTGGAATTGAACCAAAAGTTCATGTTAATCTTAAAGGTTTTCAAAATCTTATAAGTACTCCAACTGAGGCATCTAAAGGTGGCATTCTGCTATACATAACTGAGGGAATAAATTTTACACTAAGAAATGATCTCAACATTTATAAATAAAAAGAAATTGAATACATGTTTGTTGAAATCATTCACCCAAATGAGGCTAATTCTACCGTTGGAGTTATAAACATCCATGCATTAACAGAAACACTTTTAATGACAATTATCTGAAACCACTGTTAGCTAAACTACCTGCTCAAAGTAATATAGGTTTTTCTGGCTGGAGATTTCAATTTTGACTTAATCAAAGTTTTGACTCATACCGAAACAGCTGATTTTTTTAACATTGTGACAAGTAATTTTATTTTACTTTTAATTACATTTCCAACAAAAATAGAAACCTACAGTGACACATTAATTGACAATATCTTTACGAATCAGTTTAATCCTAATTTCAGAACCGGTAACCTTAAAGTGGGTATATCAGTTCATCTACCATCGTTTTTGATGGCAGATGGCAAGTTGCTAAAAGTAACAAAAACCGTCTCTCAAGTACACAAAGCTTATATGAAAGAGACAAAAAAACCTATTAAAGAAAATTTTTTATTTGATTTCCTCAAAATTAATTGGGATAAATCAAATAAAATTAATCAAAATAACGTAGGCTACACATTTGAAAACTTTATGACCAAAATATATAATATTCATGAAAATGTTTGCCATGTAAAAAAAAAATGAAATAAAGAATTTAAGAAAAAATATAAACAATGGGTTAACAAAGAAATTATAATTTCAATCTGCAGAAAAAATAACATATAATAGCTTAATGAATCGCAAAAATAAGAATCGCAAAAACTCCTTATTTTCAGAATACAAAACAGATAATAATAGAATACTTCAAGGAAAAAGAGTAAAAAACAATTTTTTCAAGGATACTTCAACGAAAATAAAAAAAAAAAACTGAAAAAAGTTTGGGAAGGTATTAAACAAATTGTTAACATAAAATCAAAAAAATTTAATCAGCTATCGTGTCTAAATTACTATGAAAAACTAAACTGTATTTTTTATTTGGGCAAATTTGGAAAATATACTTATCTTATTTTTATCTCAATATAACAGAAGTTATTACCACTTTTTTTTTTTTTTTTTTTTTTGCTTAAAATGGCCATTTTATAGCTTATGCATTAGAATTTTGCCCATGGCGAGCAAAGGTTAAGGATTGATGTTTTGTAAAATACGAAATTGTCAGGTGTACATGTCCAAATATCATATAAGATCTGCTTTAATGTTTTCATCACATTTTCAATCTATTTCAGAGTTACTTTTAGTAAAAAATTATTTAAATTTGAAACAAACAGCACCTGTAACATTTTAAAAAAAATGTGTAGATTTGAATTATTCTTTTTGATGTTTTCATAAAATCACTGATTGCATACATTAAATTTTTAAGATAATAAATTTGTTTTCATTTCTTCTTAATGTGAAATTTATTTCACTACCTTCCTTTTAGTTACTTCTAAAATAAAGAAGCAATACTTCTTTGCCCTCAAAATTTACCCATGTATTTGCACTGTTTTTGCATTTCTCTTCAATGTAATTTAAAATGTTAGAGCAGCAGTTATATACTTCCTGAACTTCACTTCCAAAATGGAAACCAATATTCAGCTATCTTACAAAAACATAAAAAAAGTTTCAAATAAATTGAAAAGAAAATCTATTTTTGATTTATAACAAGTGTAAATAATTTTATGCAACTCACATATCAACACTTTGAATTGGAAAAATTGCTGTAGATTGTAATTTAGCATGATAGCCAAAGAAAAATAAAAATGATAAAATCATAATGTTCCCAGTAAAATTTTGAATTTTGGAGGGAAATACATTAACATTGTCAAGTTATCGAGCACTTTTTCTCCTGTAAAGTTTGAAAAATTATTGTCATGATTTTCACATTTCGTTTGACTGCATGTTCCTAAATATTTTCTGTAGAAGAAAGTTTCTTAAAAACAAAAAAAACTGAACCACTAGTCCACCACATGCTGAGCGACAGTTAAATCGTTCCACTAAATCACTATGAGAATAAATTTATAGATATGATAATGATGTAAGGAAATTAAGAGTTTTGTACATGCATAACACTTTTTCTCCTGTAAAGTTTGAAAAATTATTGTCATGATTTTCACATTTCGTTTGACTGCATGTTCCTAAATATTTTCTGTAGAAGAAAGTTTCTTAAAAACAAAAAAAACTGAACCACTAGTCCACCACATGCTGAGCGACAGTTAAATCGTTCCACTAAATCACTATGAGAATAAATTTATAGATATGATAATGATGTAAGAAATTAAGAGTTTTGTACATGCGATACATCTCAAAAATGTCAGATTCAGTTCTTGTCTGCAGGAACAAATAAAATCTCGTTGTTGCTGTATACCTTTTTTTTTTCTTTTTTTTTCACCCTTGCTTATTCAAGATTACTCTCTATTAAATAATATATTGCTTTACAGATACACTTGTCATTCTATTTGACTTTTATTTTATTCACTTGTTTGAACATTCTTTATTGAATAGAATTATATATCACAGAAAATATTTGTGTTATTCAAATTTTTAACTTTTATCAAACTTGATAGCATTTTCCTCAAAATCTTTTTTTATAACTACTTAAAACTTTCAATAAAACCTTTTTTTTTTTCTAATCATTCAAAATAATCTTTTAATTTTAAACCCATTATATTCCTTAAAACTGCTGATTAACTGTCTATCCAGTATTTTCTTCAAAACTTTATTTTAATTTTCAAGTATTTTCATCTTATTTTAATATTCATAAAAACCATAGTTTAATAGTTGAACAATTAGCTGAAAGCAGTTAACTGATTGAAAAAATGGGAGCATCTGATGTGGCGATACTTATTATTTCATTGCAGCTTTTCCCATAACTCTCTGTTTTTTATTTCCTACTCCAGTTACCTTTTGTTAACCTTTATTT
>JAUZNK010005472.1:0-26043 GCA_035046665.1 Euphysa ruthae
CTACGCTATTCCTATAAAAACCTTAAATTTTTAATTGTAACTAGCCTGATGATAGGAGCAGTATGACTCCTGAAACGACGCCAAATAAAATGTTATAACTCATGAAATGCGTTTTATCTCTTTAATTATTGATCCTGTTATGTTAACATTATGGTAATTTGTGGTATGAAAATAATTAAGATCTGAACATTAATGATTTTTGGGGATATACATATTTATAAACTTGTACCATAAAGTGACCACCCAAGAGAAGAAAAAAAAGGAAGATTCCACTAGAAAAATTGGCTAAATTCAGCTGAAAAATGGCTGGAATAACAAAAAAAAAAAAAAAAACAAGTAAATCTATTTTGTATGAATTTAAAATTTTTTTAACTAAAATTGAATCAAGAAATGAATTTCCTTCCCTGAAGAATGAATAGGTATCGGGGACTAAAATGAAAAGGAAAAAAAAAAAAGAAAAAAAAGAAAATGTAGATTTACAAAAATGTTGCATAAGTCTTCTTTATTAATAAATTCATTCTTTAAGATCACGATTTACATATATTAATTTAAAAATATTTAAAAAAATATAATATACAAACAACATAACAACATAACATAACAACACAATTATAGCTTAAGCTGTAGCTTTTAGCAACTTTTGAAAATATATTAATAAATACATTGTTTCAGCCTAAATTTTGTTTTAAAAATTATGCATAAAATCATCTGTTTATTTTGATTAAAAAATCGATAACATATGAGATATTAGCATTATAAATTTGATTTAAAGTGAAAGAAAACATTTTTCGATTTGATGTCAATTCAACTTTGTCACATCACTATGTGACAAGCAAAAAAAATGATGCTCAGGTGTTAGCCAATTATCTAACTCAGTTATTTTTTTTTTTTATTTTACTTTTTTCCAAAATACCAGCAAGTACATGTTGTCATGCACATCTTCAATAAATCATCAAAACACCATAGTTTCTGAAGTATGAGATAGAAATTTATAAATTCATAAAACTACTATGTTGCTTCTTATTATTAAGATAAACACTCAAAAAAATAAAATAACAACAGTCCCTAATTTCAGAGTTATGCCTTAAATCATGACAGTCAAATTTAAAACGAAGATAATATGTCAATTTTTTCATTTGAAAATTTAAAAAAAAAAAATTAAAAAGATAGCTAGTTTATTGATAAAATTAATGGATAATTGCTTTATGTTTAGAAGAGAACATTTTCAAAGAGAATTTCCACGAATAATATTTTGCATAACTCTTTTTTATTTTTCTGATTGTTTAAAATCTTACTTTTTACTGCTACACATTATATTTTATTTGTTTTGCATAGAATCAAAACATTTTGTGTCATACTTATATGATGCATTATAATTATCACAATAAAGAGAATAGAAATATAATTTTGACCTATGATATGAAAAATATGCAATGTGAAATTCAACAAATATAAATTTTGATGTTGCATTACAGCCAAATTTAGCCAATTAAGCACTATCAACGTAGCCACTTTTTTCAGTTTTAGACCAGTTAGCACCATAACTTTTTAGCATCATTACAAATTTTAACACCAAAAAAAAAAAAAATGTTCAGAAATACACTGAAAATACATCAGTGACAGTATCTAAAACCATCCAAGGAATATATCAATAATAGAAGATACTAATGAATATAAATTTTTCTTTTTCTAACAAATGGTTAAGACATGAATGATATCTTTTTAGGAAATATAATTCATAGCACACTTAGATTTATTTTCGTCAATTTTAGTATAAAAAAGACATAAAAATTTAAGTTTTGAAAAACTACATACTCCATAACTTATTTCAAAGCAAAAAATAAATATTTATCCAATAAGCATTATGTTGATTCCATATGGGTTAAACCAAACAGATATAGAATCATAGTTGCTCCGATAATACTTAAGTCTCAAGTCCTTCAGCCATTAAGTCTTTATACTTGACATTCAGTGAAGCAATACAACATAATAAATTGTAAAACCAAATCATCATGTGCCATCACTATTGCGCCTCTAAGATTCATTCAGCAAAAGAATTCAAATAATCACAAAGTCAACATAAATGAATTTCTTACTGATTCAATACTAAAGCTTTTATCTCTTCTGAGTGAGTTGAGCTTTGTATAAATTAACACTTTCTGTAACTTTTCTATTGTTTGGACATTTCATTATGATTAAATTTAAATCTTCTATACTCTTCATTTGGAATGCTGTATCTGCAGCCTTCTCAAAATATCTAAAAGATATGATCAAGAGAATCAAATTTGATAAAATGGATTAGAGAAAATGAAGTGCCTACATTTGTTTGTCAGAAAACCAAAATGAACTAAAATTTTTTGGCAATAACTTTAAATTAAAAGAGGCAAAAAAAAAAGAGTAACATAATAATAATATCTTGTTTAATCATTGCTGGTATGGACTAATTTCATTATTTAACCACTGCAAAAAAGATCTGAGCAACATATCAAAAGGTGTTTAGCGTAAAACCTCCTTTAGATATTTAATCCTAGATGGAATGGCCTTTTTTACCTTTTAATCATTGAGAAAAAGATTGACTAAGCGCAAAAACATTAAGAGGTAACTGGTGTTATCCCCATCTTAGAAATTTCATCAAATCACCATAGCATCTGAAATATGAAATTCAAATTCAAAAAACTTTTGTTTCCTCAAATTAAAATAAATGTTTAAATGTAAAAATTAAAAATATATAAATTAGTTTGTGAATTATCGTCTAAAATATAGGATCTTGTAGCAGACACCTGCCAAAATATTTTTAGGACAGTTATGAAACAAGCTAACTCTTTCCAGACCATGAGATTTTTACCAAAAATTAGGTCCTTTAACAAAAAGTTCTGTATCTTCAGATTGGTTTGTCATCATTTAATAATTTAATAATTTTTCTTGATGAAAAACATTAATTAATGATTTGGAAATTAAAATATTCAAAAAAAAAAAAATTCATCTGAAAATCCATAATGGCGCATTAGCTGCAGGAATTTTTCAAAAAACTCAAATAAAATAATCTAGTTTTCAAAAGTTCCTAATTTTTTTTGTCCTTTATACCGAATATTTCTTAGAATATACAGAAAAATAAAACTAAAATTTCAATATCTCAACATCACTAGTTCTTCAGATACTGCCAAAACAAGGACAACAGGTATTCTAGGTAAATGCTTTTTCACTTTGAAGGCGATTTTTGACCAGTAAACGACTTCTAACTAACTAATGGGACCGGAGACCAATTTTATTGAATTCTCTTTAAATTTTTGTTTCCGAAAAGCTCCGTAGATTTCGAAATGGTTTAGATGCTGTGGAACGTCAGGAAAAAAAATGGCCAACCAGAAAAACCGCCCTTTAAATTTTTTCGCTATTAATAACTTATTAATTATCTTGACAATTGCCAATTGCCAAAGTGAATTGTAAGAGCTAAAATAGTTTAGTATATCTATCAGCAACATTTCTATTGCTAACAGGCTAAGTAATAACCCGATTTTTCATTGCGTGGTCTAGAAAGAATTAATGTCTCTGGCAAATTTTTATTACTTTACAATTACAAAGAATAATATAAGTTGGATTACATATTAGCCATCATAAATTGAAGTTATCAATGAAATGACAAGGTTTTACTTTAAAAAAAAATTTTTTTAACAACAAGTATTTTGAAAATGAATAAATATTTTTAAACAAAATAAAAACATCTTTCCAACGTTTTTCAAATTCTTTCAGGGGAGACTAAACTGTCATAGTCAGCCTTCTTAAATGGACGGTTTCACTCAAAAGAAATTAACACGGTTTTGTCATCTTTAGTCTAAATAGCCATATTTGCATTTTAGTTTTCGTCATTTAACCCCTTAACCCTTTGCGCACATTGGGCAAAATTATAATATATAAGCTATATAAACTGGCCAATTTTAAGCAAAAAAAAAAAAAAAAACAAAATTTCTCTTTAAAGTATTTGTCATAACTTCTGTAATTTTGCAATGTAATCCTTGTAAAAGGAAAAAGCAGCGGTCAAAACACAGAAAAATCTTGCACAATGAACAGCGATATGTTGATTCATACCCAGGCCTTCAATGCTTTACAGTTGTTTTTCATCAACAGAGAGTTCAGCAGGAAAACAAAATTTACAAGAATGACTGATTGAACTTTTCTGGTTAGGAGCAAGAATTTTATCAATAAAATGGTGACCTGATAATCTTTAAACTGACAGAACACCTAAGGGGTTACGGGCTGAATGAGTATGATTAGTTTTTTGAACAATTTGCTTCATAACAGCAATACAAAAATCGTTCCGTGATGGTTGTTTATTTGAACCAAATAGTTTGAGCCTTTCACACCACAATATGTAGGCATTTACCATTAAAAGATTTAAAATACGAAAAAATTACTTCCTTCCACCATTTCACTGTCCTTCTTGAAAAAACCAAATATTTCAATAGCTATTCATTTAAACCATATTTTAATTTAATTATTAGCTAACTTATGTTTCCTGATTTTTCTTTTGTTTGCCAGTTTTTCTTTCCCGTTTCAACCATTTTACAACAGTATACAGAAGAAAAAAGTGTTACATGCTTTCGGTCCAAAATACAGAATTTGTGGTCACCTTTCACTTTGAGTGAATGAAGAAACCAAGTCCTTAGGCAGCCCTTTTCGTGGGCGTACAGTGCCACAAGCAAACGTGTCTTTATAGAACAAGTTTCTTGAGGTTGATCAACTGTTTTACCAACGTAAAGCTCAAACATCATGTAATAACCATTTGAAGCATCATAAACTTTGAATGTTTTCATTCCATATTTGTCAGGCTTATTTGGATTATAAACCTTGAAAGGAATATGGAATTGTGCCTTCTTTTATTGCAATATTTTGTCGTAGAATTTTTGGAATCTTTCTTGAATGGTATGCAAACTTTTCCAAACTTTTTTGTTTGCTTTTTGTGAAGAAAAGGTACTCCTGTTCATGACTTCTTGGAAATGGCGTGGAATAAATTGGGTCAGTGGACCAATAATTACTCAGTGAGTCATTTTTTTAAGATGCCCATATAAAACGTTAAGGCAAAGAAGGCATCTAAATTCATCCTCATTTATGCAATTTCCCGGCCAATAATTGTAATTTGAATGTGACACTCTCTACAATTCATTAGTTAGGAACAAATCTAAAAAATCCAACTCAATTTGGTTGTCAGGAATTTCAACATCCATGTCTAGTAAAGTTGTAAATATTGGTAATGGGTGAACATTGTCCCCAAAAACAATATCCATATTTACCCATTTGTTGATATCAAAACCAGGAGGGATGTCTTTACATTTTTTGGAAGTTGGAGCAGAAAAAACATCACCTGAACAAAAAAATGTTTTCATTTTCCTCATTTTCAGTGTCTAAAAAATTCTGACTCTCCATCACTAGAACATTGATTAAGAATATTCTCTTCCTAGTTTTGATCAATGTTGCTATCCTCATTTAAGTCAACTTCACCTTCATTTTCATTTAAATCACATTATATCTAATATATTTAATATATATCACATATATATTAATTATTTAATATATATCATATTATATCTATTATATTTAATTATCTATATTTTGTCGGTATTGTGCACTCCGTAGTAAGAAAGCTTTTTTAGTAACGACAAACTCTAACAAGCTCATCGCTATCTGCTGAAATCCTAATTATGTCGATAAACAGTGTGACTGCTGTTTCAGTTGATTTTCCTTTTCGTTAGCCAAATTGCTTATATAATAGCTTTTTGTGTTCTAGATACTTAACAAGCTATTTATTACTTTCTCAAGAATTTTCAATAGTGCTGGCAGAAAAGATATTGGACGAATGTTTTTGCCGGAAGTGAAAAAAAGTGGGTTTATTTTGGCATTCTTCCTTTCGGTTGGTACAAGCACTGATTTCAGAGAGCTAATAATTCTAATTATTAATACCAGCAGCTTTTTAGGTTTTAGAGTTCTTATAAGATAAGTTCATACCAAGTTACCATCTCAAACACAAACTATGTAACATTAAGTCAAAACTATTATCAGTTATAAAGTTATAAAGGTTGCAAGCAAAAATTACAAAAAAAGTCTGCATTCAAAGTACAAAAATAAGTAAAAAAGCACGCCTCAAGAAAATATAAAAAACGGAAATATAGTACACATGGCCGTAATTTGCTTAATAATGCTTAAGCTAATAAAAGCAAATAAAGTTAAGAAAGCGAAATTTTTTAGAACTCTTCATGAAAGAATTAAAATCAAGAAAAATTTTAATGTAAAATTGACTTTTAGTGAATAGTGAAGAACTTATGACTCTCAATGTCATTAAAAAAGTTTAAGTTTCGAAAATTTTTATGAAAGAGAAACAGGTTTTTTATCCCTAACTTCAAAGAAATTTGTTCAAAGCTTTGATTTAACCTCATATTGATTATGCTTGCTCTGCACGACATTTAAATCTGAACAGAGCTTTAAAAATCAAACCTTACATGGCCCAAAAAATTATTCGAATGTGTCTTCAGCTAGGGAAAACCATGTGGAACAAATTAAATTAGAAACAATGCACTCACTATATCAAAATAATCGGTTTGAACAATGAAAAAAAAAACCTTCAAATGTTACTTACATGATAGATAATTTTAAACCTACTTTAGTTAGATATCTTTAGATATTTTAGTTAAATAGTGTTTATGTTGGAGCAGAACAAACATCATCATCATCTGAGGATAAACGTTTTCAGTTTCCTCATTATCAGAGTCTGAAAAGCCATAAAAATCTGACTCTCTGTCACTATGAAATTTAGTAAAAACATCTTCTTAGTTCAGATAAACATCGCTGTCTTCTTGTAAGGTTATTTCACCTTCATTCCCATTTAATTCGCACGAAAATGAAGTTTCCGAAACATGAAGTTGAAGGCAATTGCGTTTTTTGTCCACCAAATTTTTCCCAATGTTTTGAAACTATCTTATCTGTCTAAATCTATGGAATTACTGACTTTTTCCGAAACACAGAAAATTTACAGAAAATTCAATAAAATTTGTCTCGAGTCCCAGTCCATTAGAAATTGTTTAACGCCTTCAAAGTGAAAGTGCGTCACTGTGACTGGAATATTTTTGTTACATCAAAATCCCAGTATTATCCGGGGAAGGCACACAAAGAGTTAAGATATCTCTCGTGCTTTTCAGACAAACTGTCAAAGAACACCAATCTATTTTATCATCTGCTGTAAAAGAAAATCTATTGTAATTAAATTCTATGTGTTGGCATCAAGCATTTCAAATACAGAGTTCAAACTTAAATAAAAAAGATGAATATAACTTCTGGTGTTACTTCTCAAAGCTACAAAAATATCACACATCATTTTAATCAAATAATTAAAACAATCACTATTGTTATTGTCTTACCCTATTTTTAAAAATAGCTTGATTCTTTTATCCATTGGAACTTTAACAATATATTTTTCAGCTTCCACAGAATTATTTCCAAACTTCATACAAGCTTCTACAAATGGCTAAAATAAATAAAAAATGTGAAATGCAACCTTAAACTTAACAAACAGGTAATCCATTATAACATTACCTTGCTTTAATTACTTAGCCCTGTTACATATTTGGTATGACATCATATTCCTCTAATTATGCCTCTTGATTGAAAATTTGGATTGATCTATGAAACATGCCTTGAACAAAATTTAAAAATTGTATTTTTTTTTTTTTTTAAAGATATTAAGCTATGTTCCTTTGGAAATCAAATAGAATTATTAAACGTTTCTGAATAAAACAAAACACCAAATTGAAATAACATATAGCCTACACAAACTTATTATAGGTTTAGAATTGAAAAAAGAAAAAAGCAAAAGAAATAAAAAGCAAGCTTTACTGTTTATTTCTTATCACATAAAAGACCTTCAATAAAATAGTCTATACTAAGAAAAACACATTTACCTGAAAGTCTATTTACTGGATACATCATGCCAACCCAAAAAATCTGTAAATTTCCAATAATCTAACTTTTATTTTCAAATAATTTTATAGAAAAAAAAATTTTTTTTAAAAGCTTTACCATTGTGCTTGTTTTAAAATAAATATTAATTACTACTTACATAGTAAAAAAAAGAGTTTATTTTTAAGACCGGTTTCATGCCTAGCAACATCAGTTTTTATGGATTATTCAAAAAATGATAAGGACACTAAAAGCTTCAAAGCTAACTTGGTAAATTCCATGTTTTGTAAAAAAATACTATTAATACTTACAAAACTATTTCTTTTTAGAAAACCACTTAACATTTAACGTTTTTGAGATTCTATTTCATTACATTTCAAAATAGTTTCAGAAAGGTTTTGGTAACAAAAACCTTAGAAATAAACCATGTTAAATTTTAAGTCACAAAGTGACATATGCAATAATTACAATAAAATCAAAATGCAATAAAAACTGATCACACGGCAAAGAGACCTCTCATATCCCCTCAGAAATTCTTACGAATTCATAAACTTGTAACTTTGCTATCTTTAAAATTGTATTTAGCGTACCTCATATCCAATTGGAGACTTTTTGTTTCTTGAAAACTTTTCCAGTTCTACCCAATTACGTGTAGCACCCAAAGCTTGTACTTTAGTCCACCAAAAACGAGAATCAGGAATTAGAAAGTCTTTGCGGAGTTGGTCTGCATGCTTATAATAACCACGGTGTATGAGTTGATACAAAGTATCACTGATTGATAAACCAAAAAAAGATTTTCCAGTAAATTGATCATTTAATTTACTTTGAAGTTCAAGCAGTCGAATTTGCTCATCTGTTGACTAAAAATAAAAAGATTATAAAATTTAAATAATAAATAATAGTAATAATAATAAACAATAAATTAAATAAATTAAATTTTGCATTTATGTTGTTGCTAATATTATATTATAAATAGCCAGCCGTATAAAGGGGTAATTTAGTTTACATTTTTTAAATAATGGTTACAAGCCGCCATTATAACAAAAATATGCTTAGGTGCTTTTCATAAAATCTTCTTCAAAAACAGGTAGAGCCAAAAAAATCTCTTTATCAATAGTTTCGTATAGTCACTAAATCACTGGTCGAGATATTAAAATTTTATACACAAGTACATATAAGTTTTGTTTGATTTCATTTTTTAAATGAGGGATTTAATAAAGACCATCTATATCTTAAAAATAAAATATGAAAAATTTGATTAAATATACCAATTTCTACAAAAAAAAAAAGTATTTTATAGTTTTTTGTCAAACCCTTCATTCCATGTTTGATATAATCTTTTGGGTTATAATAAAACACAATTTAAATCATATTTTAAAATACAATTCAAACCTACCTGCTGAAAAAACAACAGACCACCTTCTTCATAAGACTTTTTAGCCATGCACAATTTTTTTATTCTCATTTCTAATGCTCTTTCAGCAAAACTATCTTGCACAAAAGTAGTACCACTGTGAGAAAACATATCTTCTTGGTAGAATATCTCTATCAGTAATAGGCGATCTTGAGATTTGCAGTACTATAGAAACAGTTACATAAGAAATAGTTGAAATAGAATAAAATTAAAATTGTGGAAAATTAAATCTATTACAACAGGTTCATTTAGCAAACAGCAATTGAATATGGTATTATAAATGATTAATCTCCAAGTAAATAAAACTAAGGGTTATGAACCTACTAGAGCAGTTTTTTAATAAAAAATAATGGTTTCTTGTCACATTTTCTTGTAAAAAGTTTGAAACCAGCAAGCTTTTTTAACTAACCCTTTAAAGCAAACAATTAAATCATAATAACTTCGAAAGTTAACCAAGTTATTAATGAAAATTCGGTTATTTTTGGAAATATCAAACATTTAGAAGATTATAAAATACGGCGATTGAAATTTCGTTTTAAAGTGTAAATAATTCAATTCTTTTCTATGCATATAAATACGAACATGCAGTCAAAAAAAACCACTTATACCAGTAAATGTTTGTGGGGGTAGAGTAGTTTTTATTTGATATATGTTTCCAATCTATATTATCATATTGTGGGGCTTCTAACATTGGTAGGAGAGGCTGTTCGACAGTAATTTTCACAAATAACAATTTCTTCGTCAGTTTCTGAAGGAATTTTAGGTTCTAAGTCACTTTCAGAATTATAAAGACCTGAAACATCAATCAGAATTATCAGATTTATCAATAACTATGCAGCTTCTTCGGCAGTAGAAGGATGTTTTCTAGAAGATACTTCACTGCTCTTGTTTGCCATTTTTAACTGTATACTCATCATTTTATTGTTTATTTTATGAAGTGTGTAAAATTCAGACCAAATAAACTTAGCTTAAAGTTTCGTTAACATAAGCAATTTCACTTAAAAACAGATCTGTAAATTTTCATTACAGCGACGGTTATATCTGTCAAACATATATTATGGCCTTGTGGCTCTGGTGGATATATTCGTCAAACACAGTTAAGGGGTTAAGCTTTAGCAGATAGAAAAAGGGTGAGAGGAACAATCTTCTTTAAATCAGTAATCCTATTTATTCCTTTCATCATATAATATTATAAAGAAGGTTAAAACTCACTTTGATGAACAAGCTTAATGCAAGTGGATAATCTCTTATTTTCATAAGAAATTCACCACGAGTCAAGTTCTTCCTCAGGTGCTCTAGTACCATGTAAACTGAAATAAATCAGATACACAATCGAGGTTAGTTTAATACCTAGTTTTAGGTGACTTCTATAAATAGCTTGCATTCAACCTATTAAATTATATAAGCACCTTTAAAAATTGCAGGCAAGTACATTCTTTTAAACATACATTCTTATAAACATACACAATAAGCAAATATATATTCAACAAGAGAATATCAAATAATTTATTGAAAGAAGTAAAATAGCTTGAAATAAATAAAATAAATAAATAAATAAATTTTATTTTCAATGCTTTAAGTAAAAAATTTACTTTTTATTGACGCAAAATAAAAAAATAATTAAAAACAAAAAAACAGTTTTTTTAATTAAGGACATCTTTAACTGTTCAATTCATAGACACCTTAAATAGAATGACTAGTACCTGCTATAAATTGAAATTGGGTCTCAAAATCCAACTTGTCAAATGTGCTATATATAAAACCTTTTTTTTTCATTGATGTTTATTGGTTTTGAAAAGAACGGTTGGTATTTTTTTACACTGCTGATTTAAAAAATGTTTTATGTGTAGTAAAAATAGCTGAAAATATAGCTTGTTTTTTTTTTCTTCAAGTAAAAAGTAATTTTAATTAAGCATAAATCAAATAATATTAAAAATGTTTTGGTTTGTCAACTGTCATTTTATATTGAGAAAGGAATTATCATAAGCCATTAGTTTAAATAACTTATTATAACTTCTCCCGTCTTTTTAAATTGCTTAGAAATGGGAGCAGTTTGTGTTCTGCAACTTAGCCAAAATACATTATTTATGACATGAAAATTTCTTTCTGAATATAAGCCAAATAATTTTGTGTAAAAACAAAATAATTGCAAATGAATCAATGAGGTATTAGTAATTGTATCCTTTATCAATGTAGAACATAATAAAGCACCTGTAACATAATATTTTTGTTTCAATCAGCGTACAGAGCATCAATCTAATTTGTAAGTTTTTCTCTGCATCTCGAACAACAAAACTGCTTTTCTTGGTCACTTTTGTCTAACACAAATGCTTTCAGAACATTGGACATTGTCGTACAAACACCTTGACCATTGAACCTTGACCATTAGGCTAATGATTTTGGTTAATATTTGCCTCAAATGCATTCAACAACAATGACATTTCAACTTTTCAAATGTTTCATGTACAGATTAACAGAAGTGAATTGTTGACAGTTTTATCAACCTGCCCCAACTCGAACTCTGAATAGATTCTGAATTAACAATACCATATTCAGCTATGTTTTCCACAGAAAAATTGGAATAGATGTTCCAAATCTCTGTCAAAAAAAAATTTCAATAATCTCAATAATATCAATTGAATTCAATATTACTAGAGAGGTTTTTAATTAAAAAGAACATTGTCAAACTGTTGTCGAGCACAATTGCACTTCAAAAGCATGTAAAGATTTCAGCTGCCTTGATGTCACCACTGTGTTGTCTGGCTTCACCAAAGAGCTTTTCATAAATGAAATTATTTTCAGTTAACATAACATTTGCAGCATAAATGTTTCTTGCTGATGTGACAAATGTATTCCCAGTCAGTTTGCTTTGTGAGTTTTTGCACTCTGTCATAGGCATCAGTCCAGGAATGAGATGATACAACATCACAGATTTTCTCAATTTTGTTGAAACCTGTATAGTTCTGTGTCCATGGTTGACGACACTTGTCAAGCCTATTGATTACTGAATAATGATCCTTGATAATCATCAAATGGAACTATTTGGTGAAGAGCTTTATGAAAATATTGGTACCATCACCAACGTAAAAGTGATTTGTCAATATAGTAAGGGCAGCCAGTTTTCTCTTGAAGATTTTGAGAAACAAACCAAACACTTTTCTCTGCAAAGGCTTAGAATATACAGCTGTTTGACTCAGTTATCCAATTATTTCTTGTTCTTAAATAAATGAACATAGTAAAAAACAAGGAAAATACCAAAATTAATTAGTTCAATGCAATGTTTACCCAATCCACCTAGTTTTCTAGCAAGAAATATTTGTTTTACAATTATCAAAAGCACAGGTGATTGTAGTTGTTATTACAAATTGTTACTAAACCATCCAAAATCATTTCCGTAAGTTTGTCTGAAGTAAGTTTTGCAGCTGGATTAATACGTATAAAATGTATTTTGGGCCACCATAATGGCATAAAATTTCTATAAAACCATTGCTTAAGTAGCAACAACTTCATCATCACCTAAAGTGTTCTTAGCATCACCAAAAACGACACCTGACAATGCCAGTTTTTCTTTAAGCTTCACTTCATCAAACAAAATTTTGACAAGACGTTACTGTGGTTGTAGTTTCTGGAAAAGTTGCTTTAAATTATCATAGTAGAAGCTATTGGAAAGTTTTTTAATTAATCAACTTTAGGTAAAATAACTGAGCCAGAATTTCTTAGCATTCTATATGCAACGGGTGAAATATTGTGAAAATTCTACTGCAAATAAATAAATTTTTCTATGAAGTATTCGGAGAAAAAAAGTAATAATTACAGCTGAGAGTACAGAAACTGGTAATGAGGTGAGTAAGTAAAACTCAGTTTAATATCTCTAAAGCAGGGTTTAAATGATTCACATGTGTTAACTTGTACTCTGATATGCATAAAACAAATTTTTTAAGTTGGGCCATTTCCAGATAAAGCTATAATAATAAACAATCAGAATTGCCAAAATAAAATTCACGAATTTCCATTCAATGTTTTTACACACGTTTAAGGTGTAAAAATCCAAATGATAAACGGACTTGTTGAAAATTTAGAAACTGGATAGCTGAACATTCTTTATCATCAATTTTAAATATATGAAATACACTTTTGAAAATGTCTTTGTTTGAGCACTTTAAAAAGACACAAAATTCTTATCAACTTCTTCTGCACTAAGTTGTTCATTTTCAACTCATAACTCTACTGAAACCCTTTTGGTCTTAGTGTAGGCCTGGGATAGAATAACGTGCGATGGTGTGCGTAAGTGCCCACACACGCCTACTGAAGACTAAGGCGTGCGATGTACTGCACTGCCAATGTTCTAAAACATATCTGTGACATGCGGGTAATCTCACATCTAAAATCATGTTCTCTATGCATAAGAAAATAATTATTCTGTGCCCACTTAACAATTTAATAATCAAACTTCCTCTTCTACAAACTAATCTTCTTTAAACTTCCTTGCAGCAGGTTTGTCTACCTATCCTTATAAATAGATGATTAAATAATCGATAAACTTGAGCATTTTTTTTTATATCTTAAAGCTACATAAACACTTGATGAGTTGATCTTAGTTATAATTCCTAGACGTTTGTAGGAAGGATTTGTTAAAGTGCGGAATTGGCAAATATAATTAAGTGGTTTAATAATTATGGTTTAGATAATAACACATGTTCCAATATTAGTAGGTGATGGTTCATTCACCAGACTTTAAAAATCCTTTTCATCAAACTTCATTTATATCAAAATAATATTTATAGTTAATTCAAACACTAGCCCAAACAGTATAAAAAGCATTTACCTTAAAGTCATTAGAATACCGGTAAAAATAAATGTAAAAATAATGTCTCAGTACGGAAAATAAAAAATGTGTTACAAAGGAGCATGCTACGTTTCTCAACTGAGGAAACAAAGATTTTATAGGTTATATAAGAAAAGAAATTTTGCATAAGGTTTACGTTACAGAAAAAAATTTTTTTCTTATATTAATATTACTACGATTTATGATTTTACCCTTCCTCGAAACATAATTTTTGACATCACGTTTTCATTTCTTGAGAAGTGTTTCCTTCTCATATATCGTCAAACAGAAGCTGTCTTCTTGATACATAAGTTTTTTTTCATCTATATAAGCTGTCTTATTTGTCAGTTTTAATAAACGTAAGGTATCACGAGGGAGTAAAATTTTTTAAATTTTTAATGCAGCATATATAAATCGCTTATGTGCTATATAGATTAGTTCTGTAGGTGGAGCTTCATCTCAATGGAGATATACATAAAATAGCAATCGGATTAGTGAGAAGAGAAAGTGGTGGCAATGTGAGCAGAACAACAGTGGCACTTAGTAACAATCGAGTTACTACTTAATAATACTTAATACTCTGAGAAAAAAAGAAAAAAAAAAAGATAGCTGATGACAACGCACTCCTAAAATTTATATATATATATTTATGGC
This sequence comes from Euphysa ruthae, assembly GCA_035046665.1. Taxonomy (NCBI): domain Eukaryota; kingdom Metazoa; phylum Cnidaria; class Hydrozoa; order Anthoathecata; family Corymorphidae; genus Euphysa; species Euphysa ruthae. The sequence continues at coordinate 14,835 of JAUZNK010005472.1, forward strand.
ATGTGGAATACCACACACTAGCACTTTTTCCACTTTTCACTGCTATCCAGTAACAATCAAAATGAATGGCATAAAACTTAAATAAACTTGAGCCTTCAGTTGGCATGGCATCAATCCATTGCTTTCATCATTTGGAAAAAAAAAAGAAAACTTTGGTATAGGGTTTACCCCTAAAATTCATAAACATTATACTTTTTCTGCGTTTTTGATTAACATTTAAATCTGAAAAAAAAAAAAAAAAATTGCTTTTTGAAAATGAAAAAATTTTCATAAGTAGAGAGATGAAATTTTTCTTGAACTGTAGTAAACACTGATTTTTTGTAGAAGTATATATCCAAATTATAATAAATATTTAAAAACATGTTAACTTATAATTAAACCACAAAAAATAAATAAAAAATTTCGCAAGCCTGTTCCACCGATTTCATGAAAATCAACAATTTTCTCAATCTGATGAGTGACGTCACAAAAAACGGCGAGATGTTCTTAAAATGATCATTAAAGTATATTATACTTAGTTTAAAATAAAGAAAAAAATCTATGACCAAAAAGAATACGCTTTAAAAAGCCATGAAATTTTTTACTAAGGCTGTCTAAAATAACATAATGGGAAAGTGCATATGAGGAATAGGTATGAAAATAGCCTCTCAATGAAAGAATTAGAATACAGAGGAAACAGAAATTTGTGTCGCCTAAACGAGAAGACACAAATAAAAGAAGGCTAAGAAAGTCGCCTAATTTTTATGTGGAAGGAACATAGAATATTTGAGTTAACATTAATACATCTATAAATACCTAGTTCCGTATCTCCACTATCTACCGCCTTTTGCAGAGCTCTTTCATCTTTCTTCATTTTCATAAGTAAGGGAACTTGCTCTGCCGCCTTAACTTCATAATCCAACAGCTAAAGCAGAAAATATTAATGATAAAGATTCCAAAAAAATTTTACAGCAATGCAAATTTTTTTTTATAAGCTAACATAGCTTTTGCATAAAAAACCAACTTAAATTTTTTTTTTTTTATTGTAAACCTCAGAGCCAGTTTACTTCACATTTAAAAATTGGCAAAAAATATTTCACCAACTGACAATTATTGGTTTATTCATGACATAATACAGCATGGGGCAAGTCAACCCAAAATAAATTCAAAGGCAACTTCTAATAATTCTAATAACTTAGATTAACCTTTCTGTAAGACTAAGAAATATTTTTGGCAATGGAATAGTAAATCCTATACATTTGATTATCTCACCATGCTCAATACTCTCAAATACATAGTAACAAATTAATTGTGAAAAAAGTGCTCTACCTCAAAGCCACACACCTTGATTTCAATAATTTGTATTTGCAGTTATCATTTTAGGAGCATCCGCTACTGATGCTACGGGTATATAGAAATAATGGCTAAATAACCAAACAATAAATAATCCAAATGAAATATATTTACCCCTATAGACAACATAAAATCAAATCTTTCTAAATAAAATACCAGATACATAAATAAAAGTCAATTTGATTGTATTATTTGAGAAATCAAACATATGAAATAAAATCAATTTTTTCTCTGCGATTGTAGAATTCTGGTTTCATAAACCAGGATTCTATTCACCCCTGAAACTAGTGAATAGATTTTGGTTTATATATTTAATAGTTTACTGACATTAAATCATTATAGCTTTGAATACATATCAAATATTTTCGATCTAATTTAAACGCCTGACTCGAAATTATAGTTATAAAATTAAATAACCAACTTTTCTCTTTTTAAACTAACCACAGTTTATTAATTTTGTTAAGGTAAGTCATTTCATTGAGCTATAGCTTTTGCTTTCATTAGAGTTGTTATACCTTGAGAAAAAAAAACAAGATGAAAATAACAAAATAATAAAGTTAGTAATTTTTTTTACAAAAACCGCTTTTTTGCAGGATACTCATAATCGCTTTTAAACTTTTAAATAAAAAATATTTTAATTTGAATATTTGTTTATTTATTTATTTGTTTATTATAATATCTACCTTAGTAGCAAGATAAGTTCTCCCCTTCTCCAATGCCTTAGAAGCAATTTCTGTATAGGATATTCCTGGAGTATCACCAAGTTTATCAATAATACTCTTTGCAATTTCTTCGTCGGCTATGTTTACTTGCTGAACCTAAAACCAACCAACAATGGAACACGGCTATATATAAAACCAAGAAATTTACTAAATATGCAATCTTTTTTCTTAAAAGTAAGGTATTGACAAAAATTTTTGGTAAATCGCTTTCTAAGGCAACAAGAGCTTTACAAAACTAATGGTAACTTGGAATTTAAAACAAATATATATATATTCTCTGAAAGACTTTAAAATTATTTCTACTAAATAATTCTAATATATATTGCTTTGCTGTACTTAATTTTCTTTAACTTTTTTCCAATGAATTATATCTTTTGGCTATAATAAGGATTAAGGCCCCAGACAGGAATTTATTTCATATCCCTAAAAATAGATACTTCCCATAGTAATCTAATTGCATACAGATTTTAAAAATAAAAAATTTGTTATTTTGAGATAATTGTTGCTTTTAAACCTATGAACACAAGGTTGTCCCTAATTATTTGTCTTTACATTATCATACATTATCATATTCTAACATTTATAGAAAAATAATAATTACCCTATTAGTGTTAAGTTTTTAAAATTTATCAGAAAATCATCACACAAGATCACCTTATATAAAAAAAAACAAGATTACTTTCCTTTACAATTTCATATAAAATTTCAGACAGAACAAAGGAATGACTTCAAAGAAAAATTAGGCAGACAAAAGGGCAGTGAATTCATGATTTAATCAAGGGAAAGACAAATAGTAATTGTTACAATAAAAGTAACACCCTTAAAAGTTTATTTTATGTTATAAGTGACATAGAAAGAAGAGCAGATAGGCGATGCGTTTTATTTGTTGAAAATCTGAGATGCATGCGCCATTTTATTTGGGCAAAGTAAAGACGATGCGGGGTTTTTTCTCTCTATTTTTACTGCTTTTTTTTTAAAATTATATTCTGTATTCATTCAATTTTTTCAATATTTTTCTTGCTGTTTGCGTTAAGCTGAGCTTGACATGCATGTCATGCATGCCATACATGACATGCATGTAGCAAGAAATCAACATCTATTTCAGCATCATAATGTTGATGGGAATTGAGCATTAGATAAAAAAATATTTATAATAACAACATTCTTCGTAACAAAAGATAATATAAATTTTTTCATCCTGTCTTTTGTTTTTTCCTGCCTGTAAGTTTTTTCTGACTATGTTTTTTCGTTTTGGAATCTTTAGTGAATCCCCAGGACAATGCATACACTGAGCATAGTAAATCTGATCCATAGGACATAGTGATGATGATCTACTATATTTGATACAAATCCTAGGGTATTTTTTGCTTGAATAATATGCTGCTTCCACATTTGAACTACACGCAAAGTTTTCCCAGGTAAAAACCTTTCCTTTAACTAAAGTGTCACGATTATGCTTCTCCATTTCTATTTCTTGCAACACAGTACCACACACATATTGAAACACATTTAAAAGACATTTTAACGAGTTTACTTCAGCATTTAGCAACTTCTTTTTTGAGCAGATCATCCTTGGCATATGGCATACTGAACATTTAATTATAATGCCAGTAGTTAATGAACTTTGCGCAGTTGTTGTAAACGGGATTCCGTGAGGTCTCTTGGTGGGATTTACGAGCTTTGTGGGTAATTTTCTTTTGGATTGCCACATTTTATATATATATGGCCTCCATCAGGATTATCAACAGGAACCACCTCTCTAAATGCCTCAATATTTCCACTTATTAACAGTTAATGTTATTCACATTAAGAATTGTCACATTTAAAGATATGAAAGCATTAGGTACCGCTGAGACAATGCTTTGCATAAAACTCTTTTAACTGTGGGGGCTTCCTTTCGGTAAGGTTTAAACGAAGGGTGAGATTTAGAATTCCCTCATCATGAAGGAAGAATATTATTGTAGGTTACAATCTCGTTTTCTAGAAATGGTTGATATATCTCAAAATATTTTCCTTTCCATTGAAGGCGTTTTGATAACTTCTTCCATTAAATTTTTTGAAGTCTTAACTAGCAGCTAATTGTTCTTGTATTTCTTCATTATTTTCATAATTTGCAATTTTATTACTGTTATTATTTTTTTTTTTTTTTTGTGCAAATGACTGGAAATCACGGTTGGAAACTGCATGACAGCGCTTTACTGAGTTACGGTAGAACTGATATGATGCTGTTATACAAACTAGAAACTCGTCCAAACCATGGTTTAAGAACATAGAAATTTAAGCTTCTTGCAGACAGGTTATCTAACTTCCATTCAGGTTCACCATGGGTGTAGGCATACAATCAATGAGGTATACTTTCGAAATGTTGCGTTGCAATTGCTCCTATTTCATCTAAGCACATCATCACAGAACTTCCTTGAAGAGTCAGGTTTTTTGAACTCGTAGCATATCTGGCCTGCATACCATTCACCGACTTTACTTTCATTGCCAGTTATGCTTGATTCGTCATCAATAAATGTTTTTGGTGACTGATCTTTCTTAGGTTGCATTATTAAATCTAAGATTCATGATAAGTTGGTTTAACTTTAGTGCCTATCAAGAAGAAAATGCCAACAAAACAAAAAGTGAAAAGTACTGAAAGGTACAATACCATTTTCTAAGCACTCATCATATCATTTCATAAAAGTAAAATATACAATGCACGAAATTAAAAAATTATTCATTCGCAAATCTATAGGTATATCATGTTGGTTTTCAGTTTGCTGCCGAATTATCGCCTAAAAGATTTTTAATTAGGTATTCTACTCTATGGCTTCAAATTACCCAACTTCAATATCTTTTTAGTAGCATCTGTATTCATCGTAAGACTGTATTAACACTCCAAAGACCCTTAGATATCACTAATTAATTTTAAAGCGTCAGGCAATTTAGGCAGATCTGAATTTAGTTATTTCCACAAAAGATGTATGGCTCTATGTGGACCAACTGAAGGAAGTTTATAATGGAAAATTGAATAGTCCTTTAAGCAAAATGGTAGGCCTTTTTCTAAGTTTCATTGTAATACGGGACAATGTCATGCAATTATTTGTGCTGATATGTTCATATAAAAATAATGATTCGTTTGCATTTTTTGACTGTAAAACCAAATACAAAGGTTCTAGATTTTTTGAAGTTCCTCACTTTAATTTGGTAACAGCAAAATGGCGATTCATGGCATTGTTGTGTGCGTCGATTCTGCTCTTCCATTTCGCAGACCTGCAGGGATATTTTTTCGCACATGGAAAACATCATTTCCTTTATTGACTTCATATGAGAATTCCCCATGTATGCTCAGTCGATTTAAAGATAAATAGCACTAATGTTTAATAAAATAGCACACATAAGTTTAGATGTATGTATGTCCGTGTTTATTTGGAATATTAAATCCTAAAAAAAAGTCTTTCTATTGCTGAGAGAAACGATTTACCACAAGGTTTAAATTTTGTATAGTTGGGGTCAATTAGCATAATAAATCTGAAAAATGTTTTATCATATCTTGGTAGTCATACAAAGAAACTGCTGAAGCGTTTTTTCTTAACATCGGATAGTGATTTGTTTTTTTTTTATAAGGACGTCAATGATGGTCTGACGTGGTGGTAGCACTGATGTTTATGAAGATGGAACTCTGATAATCAAGTATTCAGTTGCTGACATAAAGCTTTTGCATATATATCTTTTTACCCATTTCAATAAAATCATTTAGACAGGTCATGAATATTGGCTGGTTTCTCAGTGAAGGAAAACTGTGATTGATATCCTGCATGTATCTGTATCCATCCAGCCTAATAAATCAAGATTCTTGCCACAACTTGAACTTCCTGATGAAATAAAAAATAACGTAAAACTGCAAACAACAAAATCATATAAATACGGTTTTTGTTATCGCCAAATCCAGATGTGACTCAACGACATTATATAGATAATTGTAATAGTGTTCCTCATTTTCAGTCGTTTACTAAAAATCGGACAACAAATTTTTTAGACATTAGTGCTATTTAAGTTTTTTTACCAAAATTTTAACTTTTAACTTAAAATACTCGTTTGAAATACTCGGTTTAATACAAATCAAATTATGCCAAACTATTGTATTGCCACTTGATTATGTGAAAGTTATACAAAAAGTCAGGTGTATACAGAAAGCAGATAAACAATTTATATATCTACTCTATCTCTATCACATATAGTTTTGAAAATTCTTAATAGATGCACGAAACCTTTATATTTCAAATATACCAATTGAATTTTTGATTAAATACTTTGAGAAAAAATGACCAACTGTGTAAGGCTTAGTTTATACGTGATGAAAATAAAAGTAAATAATATTGGAACACAAGTTAAAACTACAGTGAGCAACTAAGTTTTTTTATACTAGGGATTGATTGTTTTTGTTTTTGATTTCATCAGGAAAACATTCTGATGTGATTTGGTATTGGACCAAGTTGATTGTATTGCCCGAATGTCCTTCCTATCAACAAACCCCAGCGAGGAAATCAATTATATTTAATCAAAAAGCCACATAGTGCAATTTTCCAGTCATCTCATATAACATGTACAGCAATACTGTAGCAAATGAGAGTGAAAGGATATTTGCAGTTAATCTAGCCAAAATATAAGTTTATGTAAACAGTTAAAATCGACGTACAACAATCTCCAAAAAATTTGAATTCAAATTCTAAAAATTTTGGGATTTTAAAAAAATACCGAGTTATATATGCATGTGACTCAAAAAACAACAACAAAAGTGAAATTACCAGAACGTATTTACGTGGAAGGTACAGCGTGGGTTTTTTTTTTTTTTTTTTTTTCAAGAAACCAAACATCTCCTACAATCTGAATATTTTCATCAATGAGAATCTTTGCAAAATAGTACATGAACAATCATTTTGTTTACAGTATATATATAGAATTGTAACAGAACTATAACAACTTAATATTGTTTTTTAAACAAAGCAATCAAATATATTTCCACAAAACTCAAATTATATTTAAATAATAACCACAACGAGTAAACAATTTTTGTAAGAAAATACATCAAACAATCGAACGATAAATCTACGAACATCCAGAAATGATAAAAATAAATAAAAGCGAACCTTGCTTTTTCGTCTGCTCTTTGTTTTGTTATTTCGAACTATATGAGTTTCAAATTAAATATTATTGTCTTGTTACATGTTAAAAAAGACGTAATTTCAGTCTCCTCATTCTTATATAAAACAGGTTGATGTTTATTTTATAAGAAATACAAAATGATATTAAACTTTTGAATTTGTGACAAAATAAAAATATTTTTCGTAAAATGCTGACATGCGCTAAAAAATCGAAAATGCGCATAGTTTTTTTAGACGCTCACAGTTAAGCAGAACAGACAATCAACTTTAAAGGTGGAAAAGAAAAAAAAGTTCATAGAAAAAAGGGTTTTCATTTCTAAAATAGCCATTTTGAAAAGAAAATTTAAAGACAATAACACAGATATTTATATTTATTTATTTTAAAATTTTAAAAATGTATATCAATTTTTGAAGAAAATAAGTAAAAGCTTTACTTTATAACAAGCCCAGTGAGCAAGAACTCTGTTTCTGCCTTCACGTTTTGATATTCTTAGATGATCACAAATTTTTCCAGCCAGTAGAAACTTTCTCCTTGCAATTAACCTAAAAAATGACATTGATATACAGTTTCAAAGTATTATTATTTTATCTCACTCTGAGCTGAGCAAACTAAAATATAACAGATTGCAAACCTAAAGTTAAATTCCCTTTACTTTTTTTTTCACCTAATATTTGTCTCCTATCCTCTGTGTAAATTGCTCACTCTTCTGAAACAAAAATTATTCAAGTTTTTTAGATATTTTATGAGGGATAAAAGAGTTTCGAAAAAATTTTCAAAGACGTAATTTTCAAAGAGATTATTTCCCAAATTAATTTATTTTGTTTATAATGTGTTTATAATGCTGCAAGGTTATTATTTTATCTTATTTTATCTAATTTTAACGTACATAGTACATACCAATAATAAAGGCCCTATAATAACTGAAGCTAGATGCTACAATAAGGCTTGTCAAATACGATGACATTTAAAAAACATGAACTAAAATTTTTTTCTACTTTGTATTCCAAAAACAGAAAGAGTAAATACCTATCTATTAATACTGGAATTGTTAGTCTTTTAAATCTGTTTGGTACATTAAGAAAAATGTTTTTTTTTTCTTACAAAGAATTCTTATTAAATTGATGCTGGACAAGTTAACCATTAAATACTGATGATTATTGGACATCATTTTAACATCGATAACTAATTTGCACGACGAGAAAAATTGTGAATAAAGATAATCAAGTAATTCATAAAATATATTAAAAACACTAAATAAATAAAGGATGCTTCACAAACAAAATAAATAAGAACATTTGCTTTATCTTTTTACAAAGTCAAAAAGTTCCATAAGATAAATTTTTAAACTAAAACTAGCAGTGAAAAAAACTTGAAATCATTCACCGGATACTCACAATTTTAGAGAGAAAAAACTAGTCACTCAGATTGGCAATGCCTGGAATAGATAGATTTAAAATACAAGTTTTTAAAAAAGAAACCAAAATCCTATAAAACCTGCTATTATATAAATTAAAAAAAACCCAACAGATATTTACTTACCAAATTTTAAGACATTCAGGCCTAAAGTTGAAAAACAACAGCTTTTAGAATTTTAAGATCATAACTTTTACATAAAAAATTATCATATTATTTGTACACCGTCCTTAAAAATATTTCTACAGATTTATATACAGCTATCCTCATTAAAAGTTATAACAAGAAAATTAAATAACTAAATAAAATAAAATAATAATTAAATGAAATTTATTTTTTAAAATTTGAAAGTTATTATTATTATTATTATCACATTATTATTAAAATTCTTTAACAAAGCTTAGTATGATACAACATGAAATTCTGCATGTGAATGAGGTTTCAAATGAAAAAAATCCAAAAAGATATTTTTTTAAAGCAATGGACCAATGGATAGAATTTTGAAACACCTATTAAAATTAAGGTTTAATTAAAAATGAATAATGCAAAAAAATAGAGGTACGAATACCTGAAAGAAAATACACAAATTTGGAGGTCAAAAAATTAATGTTAACATGCTCGATGGCCAATATTAACCACAATAAGAAAAGATACTGTTCATATGTAAGAGGCATAGCAATTTTGAAATCTCTAATCTGATTTAATATACGAATGATTTGATTCATTTCAACGTAAGTCTGAGGTCTCATATCTTGCAAAAAGGTCTTTCCAAATGTTGCAGCCTGAATGAGAATATCATTAAATAACTAGAATAAATAACAAGTCTCGTGCTTTTTTTTTAGTTAAGGCTCGAATAGGATTTCCTAAAGTGACTTTGAATAAATAAGTATGGTGAAAACACGAGAATAAAATAAAAAACAAATTTTGTACAACTGCTTTGTAATTGCAATGAAAGACAATCAAAAAAAAAAATTATGATCGAAAAATATATGGTAAAATAACCGTTTCTCATTATCATAAACTATGGACCGTTATATGATTTATACTTGTGTGTTTATACCTTCATTAAACTTCTTTGATTCTTCGGTTCAAATTCATTACCAGCTGCTTTGATGCACTCATGAATAGCTTCTTCGAGATGACCTTTTGTAGCTTTCAAATACTCATCCACACGTACACTCTTTCTCTATTATAAAAAAGTTCTAAGGTATAATAATAATAAAGTAAAAAGTATAAAAATGATGCAAGATGTCTTTATCAACTATCACAACTTTGAATCTTTTTTCTGCTTCTGAATACCAGAAAAATGACAGTGATGATACCAAATTATAACTTTATTTGCACAAACTTATATAGCACTCATATATAAATATATATATAAATATGCATATATAAATATTTTAAAATTAATAATACATAAATTTTTTTAAAACATAATAAAATGAAATGCTTGATTTTGATTTTAAAAATGCTCAAGTAAAAAACTTAAAAATGTATTTCGTCATAAATTACTTGTATAACTTTGTTAGCATGAAAAATTGCTTTTTTTTCTTTATTCCTTAAGCTCAAAATCACAGGAAAGCAAAAAGGCCTAAACAATAACTTAATAATGAAACAAATAAACACATTCTAACTTAAGTAATTTAGAGCTCATAAAACAGGGAATATGAAACCTTCCTGTTGATTTTATATATACATTAGTAAATTTCAATATAAATTTCTTAGTATTAATGCTATTTAAATATAATTCCCATACAAAAGATGTAGAGTAAGCTCTGAAAGATCATCTGAAAGAATTGTAAAAGAACCAGTTAAGTAAATTTTGCTGTCAAAGAGTTTTCTGTGAATATTTGTAAAGACTGTACAGTGCAGTATAATGTGAGAGATATTTTAAATTTTATTCCTTATTTTTTTACAATTACAAAGGATTTATTGCGTGAAAAAAAGAGTGTCTAAAGTTATGATTCCTTAAACCTTTAAGCATAACTGCCGTAATAATATGGTGATCATGTTTTTCACAATTTCGGTATCGCCGTAATAATATGCATCAAGGGTGTGTGTTGATTAGAGCCTCTGTGTATTGTTAATAACGGCTTAACGCCCTTCAAACTTTGATTTATTCTATCTAGAATGTTCTGTGAAACATATAACCAATTATTTTAATTCAGATTTTAAAGGCGAATTAGTTGAGGAAGAAGAAAACAATGACATTTTTGCCTTTCCTCAGCTTCCAAATTGCTGCTGTAAAATCTAAACCTCCCTTTAGAGGAGAGTACTTACACAAGAAGAAGAAAGCTAGTGAATTTGAAAATGTGTTATGGGAGGATGAGCCCCCAGTAGAAGGAATGAATTATTTTAATTTTAGTGGGATCAAAAAGTATACCTAACTGTAGCCGGTGAAATAAATAATGGTGACCCATTAGAAATAGTTAAATTTAACTGAGAACTCTGTACATTTATTGCAGATTAGTCTAATCTGTATTTCAAGAAGTCAACCACCCATATGGATAATGTGCTTTCAAAGTGATCACATTTAGTAAGGTATATTTCATTATAAGCAAATATGTACCGTTGACCGTTCATTTCTCATGATA
>JAUZNK010005483.1:0-26041 GCA_035046665.1 Euphysa ruthae
TATATATATCGATGTTGGTTCCATGTATTCATTTTTATAGAAGTGCCTTCCCAGGTTTGTTTTACCAAATGTTGCCAGAGTGTAGATAAAATTGCTTGATACATATATTTTATGTCTGCAGCTGGTTTATGGTTAAATAGTTCCTTATTTTTCAGTATATGTTTTTGTTTTTTCCGTTTAATAGAAAAGCAATATTAACAATTAAAAATAACAAAGTTGAATCATCATTAAAACAGTAATTTATTAAAGACTGGTTGTAAACATAAAATGGCAGCCCTAACGACAGATGTAAGTATATTAATAGTATTAAGCTTTGGATTCTTGAACTTTTACATAAGTTTCTTTTTGGGGGACATGAGCCTATCATTATGACTATTTAATAAAAAAATTTGATATTTCTCAGAAAGTAATGTGTTTCTGCTGGAATTTTTGGTAATGTTTTAAAATTATTTTGTTTTAAGCTTTCTTTAAAAAAAAGGGAGGAAGGCAAAAATAGTCAAATAAATAGAATAAATAATATAAAATAAATTTATAATAAAAAAAAAATTTAATATAAAAAGCTCAACAGATCAAGATGTCTTTTGTGAATATGCATAGGTGTTAGATATATCCTTTTTTAAAAAAAATCAAATATCTGATTTTTTAAAATTTTAAACTATAGAACAAAATATTCCAAGACATAAAATGGCAATAAAGCAATTTTATTTAAGATTGCTTGTGTATTATAAAATGGAATATATATCTTCGGACTGCCAGAAAGTAGAAAAGGGATCTTGTCAATCCATCTACATGACAGATGGACTTATTTACTGATTTGAAATCAAAATAAGGGGCTCTTGTGAATAGCTTAGATTTAGTCCAAATGTGAAAAGAAAAATGTAGGCCATGTTGTGACAATTGATTTTAGAGTGTTCTTTTAACTTGCGCACTTCGAATATTCGAACATAACCCATCCTGGATATAATCATCTTCCCACACCATGTAATTGAAAAAAGAAGTTGCTTATAATTTTCCAAACAGTTTAATGAACTTTTAAATCTAGTATTTTTTCTGCAATACTTGCTATGGCTTTTCCTTTTTTGTGATTTTTCATTTCTGTTTTCTCAGGCTTGTTCATAACTTACTCCTGGATTGTTCCTATGTTCTACTGTTTGTTTCTGATATGGTCAACTTCTGATAACTGATGCCCCAAACTTCAACACATTACACCAGTATTTTTTAAAAAGTAATATTTTATTTTACTAATTAAGTTTAATTTAAGCATGTCAACTATCTTGATTGAATGTGATAAGAATGCTGTTTTATTTTAAAAGCTCTTTGCTTTTTTTTTTTTTTTTTTCACCTTTGGTAAAGTTAGTTAGGTTTGATTAATTTCTGTTGGTATGTGCATTCGGTGGTGATACACTATTTTCATGAATTTGATATATTTAAAAATTTTTTACAATGGTTTATAGTCATAAAATGTAGGGAGCTCTTGTTTTGGTGCTTTGAAAGAAAATTTTATTGCCCTGCTATTGGGAAATTTCACATTTTTTGCTATTTAACAATAATGGTTAAATTAGTATTTGACAAGCTTTTTGTGAAGTCTTCTAACTTTATAAATTAATAGGCCATAGAAGACATTGAAATAAAATGGCCACTTTTAGAAACCCCAACATGCTGGAAACATCATCACCATTAACGTTTATCAATATCTGCTATTGCAGCGAACACTTCAAGTGAAATATGTGTCAGCTGTAAGGCTTAGTATTAACATGTATCAGATGTGTTTAGCCATTTAATGAGATGTTTAAATGAGGTTTTTACTGATGAATGTCATTTTTAACACCTACTTATGGTAATATAAGAACTTATAAGAATTTTGAGGCCACACACTGTATCACCGTACAAAATTTTTTTGCTTCAATCATTTTTTAAGAATATAGATTTTGATTAGTTATTTTATTTGTTACTAGAGCTCCTTTTGGTGTAATTTTGACTTCTTATGATAATATTTACTTTCAGGGCCATTCTGCAAATGATTTTAATTACAAATGAAATTTATATAAATTTATATAAATTAGTTATTTAGTTATTGAAGGGAAAAGGAAAAAACAGAAGTATTTATTATTTAGGAGTTGATTTTTCATAAGAAAGTGGTAACCTTGTAATTATTACTAAAAAAAAAATGCAAATTATTGATTCTAACGAAAAAATGTGTTTTTGTGACATGTGAAAACACAGCCTTACATAAATATGGTAGCATGGTAACAGGCAACAATTAAAAAAACAGAAAAACAACAAACGGTATGGAAAGATGTTCATTTTAACCTATTTAGAGTATATTTTTTTGAAAATTATTGATTTCATAAAATTTGATCAAAAAAAATTTTTTTTTATAGTTACCATCATTTGACCCTTATGATCATTTCTAAAAAGAATTTTTGCTGTTAGTAACATTTTAGTGAGAATGGTTTGTAATCCAACATAACAGAATTTTTTAATCATATATTTTTATATTTCTTCAAGTAAACATAGTATAGTAGTATTTTGATCATATTTTATAACCTTTGCTTTCCATGGTACAAACAGTGTCAATAACTTATTGTCAATGACTATTGCTTATTATCTTCTTTTAAGGAAATCACAAAACATTCTGTCCATACGCTTGTCTTCCGATCCATAAAGCGTACTCATGATTTATTCCTTGCAGACCATGCATTAGCAATTCCTCCTGACAAGAAAGCGTATGTACATTATTTATCTTCTAATATGTCTCTTGTAATTTTCAATTGATTAAAGTTTTAAGTTTTTTTAAGATTTAAAATTGAAAAAGATTGATATTTCGAAGTTTGCAAGCATAGTATGCCTCTTTTATAACAAAATTTCACTTTTAAATAAACTTAAATTTAAGACATTGAAAAATATCAAAGCGTTTCAATTTTCCTATAAAAAGTAAAATAAAAAAATCTTTCTTGGAAAACTGACCTAATTTCAAAGGTTGCTTGCTAGCATACTGTTTTCTGGCAATAATGCATTCAAATATGTTTCTAGTTAATTAAAAAGGTATAAAACGCATGTCATGAGTTATAAAATTTTATTGAGCGACGTTTCAGGAGTCATGCTGCTCCTATCATCAGGCTAGTTACAATTAAAAGTTTTAAGGTTAATTGTAACTAGCCTGATTTTTAATTTATTTGTCTAAATTTGATATGTTAGATAGACTGTTGCAAGATATTTTAGGCAGGGCTAGAAGCAGTCAATTTAATTTAAGGGAAGGAGAGAAATTATTTCAGAAAAACAAAAACCACAATTTTTTGCTAAATAATTTTTTATTTCAGCGGTATGAAAACAATTATAGCTTACGTACATATTAATTTTTTTTTACATTAATTAGAGAAGATTTGAAACGTCGTATTAAATTCCTGTCAGAGTACTCACATTTGAAAAGCGATCATGCTGAAAAACAAGTGCAAGATGTAACACAATATCAACAACTAGCTATTCAAGGGTCTAATAAAAGTAAGTTAAAATGTGTAAGCTTTTTATTTTAATGCAACATGAAAATTTATAAAATCTAAAATGAAAAAAATTACATCCGTTAAGGGTGTGACATGCAAATTGTGTATTTCCAATTTAAACAGAAAAAATTTGAAACTTTGGCTAAGCTTATTAGTTAAAATTCACCATAGCATACGTTTATAGATGTTCATATATGATCTACTTTTTCCCAATGATAAAGATTCTTGCTGTGTTGTTTTCGGTAAAGTATGATAAAAAAATTTTTTCTCTATTATGTAATTTTAAAAATTAAAACTGATGATAAATATGCAGGCTTTTATTCTTAGTGCGCTCTAAATTACAGATTATTATGACCTTGTTTTTCTGTCCAAAAACCCTGAGCATAGTTTTGCAGCTTATAAAGGTTAAGCTAAATCTACCCATATCTGTTTAACTAATTGATTGTTTGTTAACATCTGTAAATATCATAAATTATGTAAGAAATATGTATTCTATGTACTAGATGATACAAGTAGCACTGCACCAATTGCAATAACTGGTACAAATCGCTTTCCCTCTACTTCAGGTATGTGCTTTATCCAAATTTACCTTTTATTTTAATGACAGCTCAAAAAAACTATATATTAATTTGGTACTAGGTGCAAACTATAGTTTTTTTTAAAAATAGGTTTTATTTTATTAGAAGCCCACAGAGTGAAGATAGCTGCTACCTGTTAAAATATTTTTAAAGAGGCCTGTGAGATATGTGAACCCCAAACGGAATACAAGATGTGTTTTGTTGCTTTTAGGACTTTTTATTTTTACATCCTTGGCTAAATAATAAATTGATGTTCTTCCAGCTGGAATGATAGCTCTGTTTTGTTTTTTATATTATCTAAAATTTTGAGTTTTTTTTTTTTTTTTTTTTTGTGGTGTGTAATTTTTGGTTTTTTTTGGATAAATCTATGTTTTTAATGTTGTTAATTTAAAAATGATGGACCTATAGCTATTTATTAAAAGTGCTTGACTGATGACACATGACAATAAGAGGTTGCTTTTTTAGCCTGTTTACAGTATTTGACAGACACTAAAGGTCTTGTATAAGAGATTATTTTAGTTTGTTTTAACTACTGCTTAATTGTCTGAATGTTCTATCTCATAAAGGGAAATAATTCATTTATTGCAGCGAACTGTTATGCTAGAAAGATATTTGAATCATCATACAAATGTTAGGAATCATGGCTCTATAGAGCTCTGTATATGCCATATTGTTTGGTAATATTGCAAACAAAAATTTTAATCTGATAAGAATATTCTTAAAAGCAGATCCTAATACCCTTTTTACTAAGTAATATTTATAGAGTGATTCAAGAAAAATTTAGGCAATATTTTATTAGTTTTTTATACTTTTCAATAATATTTAACCAGAATATACATAAGTTAATTATAATTTGATGAAATATATGTTATACCTTACGAAAATTAGTGATAAGTATCATCAATATGGTTTGAATTTAACACTTTCAACTATAAAAAACCTAAAGAAAAAAGCTCTTTATTTATCAGGTTGTAACCTGATATTATACAACTGATTAACTATTCAAAATTAGATATTTTTTTATACTCAAGATATATTTCTGGCTGTCACCTAATGGCAACATAAATAATTCTAATTTTGTTTTTTTTTTATAAGGCGTGTCATTGACTGAAGACACATCTGCTAATATAAGACATCCATCTGTATCAGGTGCTCAAAGTATGCAATTGGCTCATCATAAACCGTAAGATCTTAATATTAAAAGGAAGGGTTAAACTGTTTTTCAGAAAATAAATTTTGAATGTTTTATAAACTTTGTGTTGAAAATTAATTAAATACATTTAATCAATTTAATTTTTATACTGGTACATAGAAATGTTGCAACCAATAAAAAAAGGTATCTTAAAATGGTTTAATATTCAGATGAAAGACGGCTAGTACTATGAGGGTTATGACACTTATAATTAACAACCTGGTTATTGTTCATTTATATATACGAGAAGATGAAAAATTTTTACAATTTTTTTTATCAGAGCATCTATATTTATGTTAAGGTGATATCTTCATTTTTAATTTTCTTAAAATTTTTGATTTTTCTTAAATATTAGTGTTTTTGTTTTGCTAAAACATCAATTGTTTACTAAATATTAATTCTGATAATTTTGAAATACGTCAATATTGCTTTATCTATTTTGGAAATTTTAAATTTAAGTTGAAATCTTACTTGCATAGGTCTGAAGCAAGTAAATATTCTGCCAGTGTTCAAGATATTACAAACAAAGCTTTGGCTTCAGGTGGTATGGAGCGAATTGCACCACCAAAGAGAGTGCTTGCTACAACTTGTGAAAGTAAAGTACCATTTTCACAAGGATTGGTGTCACGTAAAGCAACGACTATGCCTAAACCTAATTGGCATGCTCCGTGGAAACTCATGAGAGTAAGATGCTTAAATTTTGATGTTTATAACAATATATATTAAATCATCTTTTAAATTTCAATCAAGTTAAGATAAAACCTGCTATGGATTAAATAGTACAGTAGTAGATTAAGGAGCCTTCAACTACTGTCATCACTGACATAAGTCAAACATCAGTATGATAATTCACTTGTATTATAAAAATTAGAATTTATATATTAAAGCTTGAAAAATTTAAATTAAAAAGTAGTTTTTATCCAAATTTTATTAAAATTCAAGTTCACTTTCTTTATATTTTGCATTTAATTAAATGGCAGATGAAGAGATTGATTGATTTGTGTTGTTGCTTTAACATTGTTTCGTTTTTGCTAGAGATTATTTCATGAATTCATCATGTAAAGTATTGATAAAGATAAAGACTCTTATAACTCAGCCAGAGATATTTTCTATCAAATTCGACACACTCTTATAAGACCCCTGTTGGAGAGTATCTATTGACACAAAAATTTTGTCAAAAACTTGATTTTTGCTGCTGGGCCCAAACATGGTCAATTTTTTTTTATACAAAAAATTTTTTTTTCTCAGAATGCATTCTATATATTAGCACATCTTTGTCCTTATTATTTTTTCAGTATTGAGCCTAAATAACATTATTTTTTTTTCTGTTAGATACTTTTTTTCTTCATTTTAGCCAGGATAAAGTTTGATCTGAAATGTTATTTTTAGTTAAACAATAATTAACAGTTGAACATAAATTCATAATACTCCCAATTTGGCAACAGATTTTACTCACAAAGTCTGATGAAGAAAAAAAAAACCTAAACAGAATCATCACTTTATTACACTTTTAGTTATAAGTACTATTTTATCCATAAAAAGAGATTCTCAGTTAAATATTTAACATGTTTCTTGCAAGAAAGCATGACATATTGATAATTTATTTTCTGAAATCTCAATAAAAATCCTCACTTATCTATACATTTTGATTTTTTTTCATTTTCTTCGCTTCGTGGTGAAATATATCTTGACTTTCGTGTTGTTGAAACATTTGATTCATTGCTAAATTTTCTTGTTAATTTTTTCATCATCCTTCTTTTCATTGAAATTGGTTGTTCACAATATTCTTCAAATTTAAAATTCTTGTTGGTTTTTGTTGTGTTCTCTATTATATAGCATCTGTAGAGTTCCAGTGATAGAAATAATAAAATGGCTACAATAAGGAAGTAATAAAGGTAGAGGTCATCGAGGAATTTTCCAATGCTGACAAACATTGTTGTAAATACTGTTGCTACTAATGCATCACTGAATAGCTGCTGGAAATCAACCAAAGTCATTTTTTTTCTTTTACTTCTAAAAAATAAGGCAAAAAAAAAAACAAAAAAAAAATTAGGTTTAAGTATTTTTAAAGCCCTTATAGCTGTAACTTTGCTATTTTATTGGAAATATGCCACTTCTCTGACATTTCAGTAGTCCAACTTATTTACTATTTTTGTTTAGTAATAAGATGTTGGAGAAGTAACTGCCACTTTAGTATGGCATCTCATTATAATTACATGTCATTAGTTAGACAATACCATAAATATTATAAAGTTATAAATATTATAAAGTTATCTTGGCTATTTGTTCTTTTTTCCATTGCACTTTTTTTCTTTGCTTTAGGACTTTTTTTTCGGAAATGTGGTAAGATAAATTTTTTTATCAAAGTTAACAATAATTAAATATTATTGAATACTGTAGAAGACGATAACCAAAAATCAAATATTTCTGTGGTGTAAGTGTGGTTGTGAGGATGGTATTTTAGTTCACATTCAACAAAAAAATTTATCAAGTCCATATTTTACCATGAACAGCAAGCTTATTTTACGTGCTTTAAAACGGAAAATAACAAATGCAAAATCAAACTTCAAGAATCGCCGTTGTAGTTTATTTAAAAACATTCAGAAAAATTTTTTTGAATAAAAATACGTAGTCTTAGAATATGTAAATTTTGCAGAGTTAGCCCTTTCCTGACCTGAAAAGTAGAACATTTAAAAAAAGTTTAAATCTTTACACATAATTTCAGCGTTAATATGTTGCTTACATCAGGGCTTGAAATAAGGATTTCATCTTGGTTGGAAAATGACCGAAAATGGGTATATTTTTATATTTTGACTAGACGTGACGGAATTTGGCCAGACATGATTTAAAAAAAAATGACATTAAAAATTTAGAAAATAGTTATAATAATCTTTTCTGGACATGTGTTAATATATTCTATCCATTGAATAAAACAACACAACTAACTTCAATCTCTTGGAATAGAGTTTCTTAAGAAGATTATGTACAAAAAATTATTATCTGTATACATAATAACAATATTTAATAATCTTTACCTGTATTTTAGACATTTTTTGTTCATAAATAATTTTTTGTTAAAAAATCAGGGTTTGACTTATATAGAGGTATATACGTTAGTGTTATGCTTTGATTAAATTATCATATCTAAAACATTAGCTTTTACACAGGCTTGTATTGTTAGACATTGTTGTTAGGAAGACTCAAATTAGCAATCTTTTCTCAACTTGCAAATGTTAACTGAACTGTTGCATATTCATTATACTACACCACCACCTTCTATAGCCATTGAACTGTTAGCTATATTCTTTAAGAGATTGTATATTAATAATAAAGATTAAGTTGAACGCTGTAGTTAAGTGTATAATAACTAATGTTTTTTTCATGGCACTGAAAACAAGAAGCTTGAAACCATATGCTGAGTATGCTGTCAGAGGATTTTAAGGTTAGCCAGCTAGTATACAAACTTGTCTATACAATATTTTGTTGTAATAGTAAATCGTCTGAAAAATGTTTTTGTTTTTTGGTTGTCTGCTAAATTAAAAACAGATCGTTCAGAAAATCAAATAAAAATAAACTAACTGATTATGTATAATAACTATCTTAAAAAACATTCTATAATCAAACACAATAACATAACACAAGAAAATAATCCCCACCTCTCAACAATCCTCTTTATTTATAAAAACTTAAAAATTAAATCTTTGAAAAGTTATCAGTTGTATCTTAAGTGAACACGATATATCAATTTTGCTTTTTATTATTATCAATGTCGCTTTCTCTTCCAGATGATAAAGCGACATTAACAGGAGTTTCAGACATTATTTTGTCATATAAACTGGAGGATGCAGCTTGTAGGTTGTCCTGAAAGCCATATCTAAACAAGCTTGACAAGTTTTCTTCTTGTTCGTTCTTACCTTATATTTTTTTCGCTGTCTATTTTTTCTCCTTACCATACATCAATTGTGTTCTGAAGGTGAGGCAATTTTGCCCATTCAATTAATTCGGTGTCAACGACGGTAACTCTTAACAGTGCCTCTAACGTGTCTTTCAAACTGCTGCGCCAATCTCCTTTCACATTTCCCATTACAGAGAAAAATCTCTCCATTTCCGAATTTGTCAATGGAATGATGAGTAACGCCTCTATTAATAACTAAGTTTTTTCAGCAACTTTGGGACACAGGATTTCTAAAAAGTAGGGTAGTCCACAACTTATGCAGTTTTATTTCTTGTAGTTTCGAGTACTTAATGATTTGTTTCACAGAATTAATATATTTGTTTTTGTAACATTCTGTGCTTCTAAAGGAATTGACAATTTGGCTACTTTAATGGAGCAAAGTTCAAATATAACATATGGATCAGAACCTTCTGGAAGGAGCCAAATATTACAATTTAACACTAACTCATTCTCTCATTCTCAAGCATTGCTCAAGAAATGATCACCCACAGTTGAGGCTTCTTTCAGTCATTACAGTTGACCAGTCAAAGTTTTCCTTGTTGCACTCACCTTACACTCAGTAATTAAATTTTCGAAATGAATAACGAATATCTTATATTTATCATAATTCGATGCATAGCCTTCAAACAATGGCCAATCCATCATGTACCATACGTTTTGTTGGACGCACCTTAGATTCCTCGAAATCAGTCATCCTGCATGTTGTCAAAAAGCTCTAGTAGCTCACGTCACTTTTTAGAACTGGTACGTTGATGTGAGAATGTCATCAATAGAATTCATTGTTGTGTTTTTGAAAGTATCATTCAAACCAAGCTCTAACTGATGGGCAAGACACCAAATAAATGTTATGTGATCTTTCTATGTGTCACATTTTTTAATGACACTATTTTTGTCACTTCAATTAACAGAGGCCCTGATTACTACCATCTAACTCGTATAAGAGCCAAGGAAACTCTTTTCTCCAACTTTCTAAACATTTTCGTGAAACTGAATGAGACATCTTGTTCGAAAGAAAGAAGTGGAATAATTTGTCATCAATCGATTTCAAAGTAAAGGTTCTTCCCCATGGAGAATTTTATAATACGGAAGCAATGCCAAAATGGTAGCTATTTACAAACCAAGTGTTCACCTCATGTTGCTTTCTGTTTTTGTAGACAATGATGAAATAAAAAGTTTATTTTTACAAAAGATTTCTCAGTGAAATTCCACTCAAGAATATATATGATATATATTTCTGAAGAAAACTAAATACAAAAACCAGAAAATAAAAAGTTTACTGAAAAATGTCCTGACAAAAAAAGTATTTTGATTTGTTTTTTCAGGTCATCTGCAAATTTGGCCAGACATTGTCTGATGTCCGGCTGTTATTTCGAACCCTGTACATAAACCTAATCGAAATCAACAACAGCATGGCAAATTGCTCTCCAGTATTTGTCAATAACATGCTGGCCAACCTGATACTCTTCTTTTACTCATTTTCCTCTAGCTGTCCATTTCAACTTTCTTGCGGAAGGAGGCACGCCATTTCTGATGTTGCAAATGCGAGTCTTGTGGACGCTTTTTTCGTCCTTTAAAATTTTTATAAAAGGATGTCTTACTCCTACAACTTTGCACTACCTCCGATGGAAGTTTTCAACATGGTTGTTTTTGCGAAACTCCTTGAAACTGTTAAAAACATTCCAGCAGTACGGTGGAAAATTTGCTTCAGAGTGTAACCATGTTTGTTCAAAATAGTTTAAAATGCCAAATGCATGATGTTCCTCACTTGCTTGAACTGTTCTTTGGCTATTTCTCATGTTGTTTCAGCAAATTTTTACAAATAGCAGAGGAATAAAACCTATTGCCATTATTTTCTTGATTATGTTCTTGACATCAATATTGTTTCTGTAATGGCCATCCAACCCTAGAAGCGGAACATGATGCCACAGTGCTTGATTAAAATGGAAATAACATCCACATAGTCGGTACCTGCAAATTCCAGAGCTGTGGCAGTAGTTAATGCATTTTCAAAATAAAAAACGATACTTTAAGGTTGCAAATTAACACCTTTTATACACTGAAAATGGTATTTTAGTATTTGAAAAGCAAGTTGATTAGTCTGAATATTTTTATTTTGCAATAAAACGGCACAAAATTTGAAAAAATGCCCATTCAAGTGCTGTTATAAATTAGTTGTATGGACCTAGTTCTTATGCAAAAAGTTCCATCTACATACATTGTTTGGCAGTGAGCCAAGTATCTGCACTCTTCATCTGTTGCAAAAACAACAATACCGTTATCATTATCGTTATGGAACAAATAAAAATCTCTCCACGTCCAACTGCTACTCTGGTAGAAATTTATTTTCCGTGTTATCTCTGAGTTTCTGGAGCAGAACTCATTTTTATTGGTCATCATAAAACTTTAATGTGTTTATGCTTATAACTAGTAATAAATATTCTTAATTTACCAAAAATCAAAATCGAAAATCTCCATTTAGCTTCTGTGTTCTTATTTATATTTAAACAATTTCCTAAAATACTTTGTCAGAATTTTGACGCTCATTGTTATTTATTTACTCGTTGAATTATATTTTAACTAAGGAAACTATCAAGACCACTACCATTTATGATCGAATGAGGTCCTGAAAGTTTGGAGGATATTCAAAACGACCGGTATATTAATATATTACTTCAGCATTTAAAAAAAAAAAAAAAATCAACGGGTAAAAAATAACTTCTGAAATTAGCTTTGTGCATTTCATATAATTTCTGCTAGTAGAGAAACAACAGAAAGTATTAAATGGCAACTGGGCAAAAAACTTAGATGTCGTACAAGTGGGTTGTCAGACAAATGAGTTCCCACTTGTTTTAGATTCCAGTTTTCTGACAAAATTCAGACTACTGTGCTGTAAAACAATTGGGCTGTCGGACAAGTGGGATGACCCCATTTTATCAACCTCAAGTGTTTTTCATAAAATTTTGACACATAATGCTGGATTTAGTAGTCTCACATGCATCAAAAGTAGAAATAGTCTAGAGAGATGCATGTTAAATTTACTGTTTATCATTTAATAACCCCCTTCTTGAATGAGCCTACTCTAAATTCTTATTTGCACAAATAAGCCACTGGGCTTATTGAATTATTTAGTGGTAGCTAAGTTTTTGTTTTAACCTGAACATATTTTCAACATTGAACGATGATAGGGAGGATATTTGATTATGTGAGCTCTCTTTTTTTAAATTTGAAATGTATTATCACTTTTAAAATTTTAAACAATAATCTGTTAGCTTGTGCTAAGCAGAAATTTTTATCTCTGTTCCAATAATATTTGAATTACCTAAACGCTATATTGATATTATTTTTACCACTTCATAATGTTCAAATGTTTATTACATAACTCAAATGCTATAGCATTTTTTTTGAAATTCAACTCTTATGAATTGTGCTATATAAATTATTCATTCTTTGATATCTTTTCAAGTGAATATTTTAAATTTTAATACATACACTGCGTCTAATTTTTTCCAATATTCTTATATTTATTTTTGTATTTTCTCTTTCGAAATTGCTTTGTTGTTATTTTTTTCACTCTAGCTTTTCTAGCCTTTCGGAATTCCTTCTTCTTTGGTATTGTTTTGATTCTCTGGCCTTTTTGAACTTTTTTCCAATGTGAATCAGTACAAAAGCTAATATAAGAGAATTTTAGGAGGAAAAATCAGAATAAAAATTTATAAATGTCCTGGAGAGTTTACCACCATAAGTACTTGTGAAATACCTTTAGTAGGGCATATTTTTCATAATATTTGCCTGAAGGCGAGGCAGTTTCTTCCATTCTTTGTCCAGGGCTCGCCCAAGGGAATGTAAATTGAACAATTTAACTATGCCATGAATATTTCTGTATTTCTATAATTAACTTTAGTTAAGAATACTTATGAAAATTTTTGTAAATTTTAAATTATCAGCAGATGTAAGATATAAGCATATTTGATTTTGAAAAAAAAAGCAAAAAAAACTTTCATTTAGCTTTTCCGTAGTTCTTTATTCTGTTATCCGTTTGTTTTTACAGCTTTGTTTTTTTTTTACAGGTTGTTAGTGGGCATACTGGTTGGGTAAGATGTGCCACTGTTGAGCCTGCAAATCAATGGTTTTGCACAGGTTCAGCTGACAGAACAATTAAGGTATATATTGGTTAAACTTTATATTTCAAGGACTATATTGAATTGAAATTCAAATTAAGACCAATAAATACCTTGTTAAATGCAACATTTTGTGTTAATTAAAAATAAAATGAAATAAATATAAGCCCCTGTAGAAAGTCACAGTGATGTTTATTGTTTAGTGTTGTAAAAATTTCAGTTTCGCCATCAAGTTAATTAGCACTGCAATCTTGGCTGGTTAGCTCTTTTATTTGACCTCCAAACTAGAAAGTAGGAGTCCAATGGTTTGAATCCCACCCAGGTCATAGTTCATTCAATTTTCTCTTTATATCTTAGGATACATATGCATGTAATAGAATTATCTCTACATTTCATAATTTTTAAAAAGATTTACTCACGTTTGATTTGAAATATAGCAGATAGTGAAATTTTATGAAAATTTTGGCCATATGTTATTCCAGAAGCTTGCTGTCCAAGATAAAAAAAATTTTTATAATCAAAGATAACATGACACTCCTTTAAATGCTAAAGAAATTTTGTTTTCAAATTTTTCGTTAGAATACTGGTGTATTCTTAATCAGTAGTGTAAACTACAAGAATACTTACAAATAAGTTAAGACTATCTGTCATTATTTATTATTATTAACTTGGATTCAAACTTGCTCTTTGATTGTTTCTTATGTGTAGTTTCTTAGCAGCTATGAAGTTTACTTCAATTTAACCTAAATGATTAATTATTTATGATCTATGTTAAAACCACAAAAATTTAAATATAATCGCTTTGTTTTTTTTTAATATAATATCGAACTCGCACATATTGGCGTCAGAGTCTTAACCGCTTAGCTAGAGAACCATTGGGACAATTGCATCTTAGGATAACTGGCCACCCAGATAATTTAACATGGACAATTCTCCCCAATGGATAATCACCCCCAGTGTAATTGACCCCCAATAAATGATTAGTCAAAAAAAAAAAAATAAATACAATTTTTTTAAATAGAATAAAAATTACATATAGTAAAAAAACTTTTCTTTGAAAAAGAAAGAAATACAATATTTTAACCAAAACAAAATCACATATGTTTCATTTATCTTATGATCTAAAAAGTTGTGACCAATAGCACACAAATAATCTTCTATTTGTTGATTTGGATAGTCATTAACTATTCAGATTATGCGTTGGTTGCAATCAATATAACGCCTTCTTGGAGTAGGAGGTACATATCCTCCTTGATTTTGCAGAATTCTGACACGAACAATGCTTTCCTCTTTTTTCAAAATCTCCAAAAAGTAGGATGGTAAGATGATACTTGGCTTAAAAACCATTTTGCCACCCTTCAATGCTATTATTGGCATGTGGAAGCTCTTGGTTGCTACGGTTAAACATGCTCTAAAATTCTATTGTAAATAATGGTGCCTGCCTTGTTGCATTCCTATGGAACCTCCTAATATATGTGTCCTCAAAATATTCAAGAACATCGTCTGGAATCCCAATATAGTTTTGCCGTAACATGTCCACAGCTGTATCAAATGCATTCACAACATCGGTTGGACGAACTAATGCAATGGCAGGAAGAAACGCAATCACTCTCATGTGCACTTGGAAATCTGGATCGTCGTTGTATTGTTTCATGAGATTTGCACTCGAGATACTATCAAAATGTTTTTGCTCAAATAAAAAAAATATCCTAGCACCTGAGCTCGAGTAGAAACATCACTAATGCTGTGGATAGCAGCTAGTTCAAAGTCAACCAACATTCTTTCCAGGTTGTTTATTTGAAGTACCCTATTTGCACCTCTGTCAGGAATCAAAGGTATATTTGTCTATCATTATCTGGCATTAGGCCATAAAAACAATGTAAATTTCAAAATAGACGAGTGCTTGGATTTGCCATCCCAAAACCAATTACAGGAATTAGCCAACAACTCCAAACCCTGTTGTGATGCAAATATTAATATCCACAATACATCACCAGTGGTTTCCTAATATTGTTGTGGCAACACAGAAATGTCTTCTAGCCTGAGTAGATTAGGGTGCAAATTCTTGTCCTGCCTTTGAAAGCCAATTGGTCAATTGTGGTAAATTAACTGCTGCTGCAGGTGTAATGTAGGGAAGTATAAAGTATCTATTCGGAAGTGTGCTGTATTGTCAGGGCTCTTTGCTTAATACCTGCGCAGACTTTATTAGTTCACATTTAGTTTGTGATGATGCGTGGGTGTGATTATTTACCTCGGCAACAAACTCATACGAGTATTGACACTTTGACCTTTGCTTTACAATTTCCCTTTCATCATTCAACTCGCCTTATTTTGTTTATAATTATAATTACTGTATTGAATATCTATTGTAAAATTTAATCCAACATGCTTCTGTATATTACATTTTTGCATAGTGCGGTTAATTATCTGGCGCAGATATACAAAACTATATTTGCAGTATTTTCAAAGTTTCTATAAGCCTTGTTAATATAAAAAAAGACTTGAAACAAGTTTTAGAAATATCAGGAAAAAAAATCTGAAATGGTAGCCCAGTGGTATAAATATTTTCAGATAACTCAGAGCAAAATCTGTTACAATTAGATATTAGCTCAATAAAAATGCAAAAAAATTTAGATTGTTTTGATTCTTTTTGGAAAAAAAAAAACTTTTTTTTTTTTTTTTTTTTTTTTTTTGAGAAAAAATAATTATCCTGCAATTAAACAAGAACATTTATAGATAAAATGTCTAAAATCAGATTGAGGAATTATTTTTTGTAAAGAAAAACAAAGTTCATTGCACTCATTCTCCTTTAAGAATGATATTCAGGTAATTTTTAATTAAACCTTAAAAACAAAGTGATTATTATTCTCAATTACAGAAGGACTAAATGTAACCCTAGCTTTATATATTATCTGAAAATGCAATTCTAAAATCTAAGGAAAAGTTCTAATTCCATTCGAATGTTATAGCAATTAAAAA
This sequence comes from Euphysa ruthae, assembly GCA_035046665.1. NCBI lineage: Eukaryota > Metazoa > Cnidaria > Hydrozoa > Anthoathecata > Corymorphidae > Euphysa > Euphysa ruthae. The sequence goes on from JAUZNK010005483.1 coordinate 16,323, forward strand.
TCTGTGTACACTTACTTCATTTTTATATATAGAGAAAAGCACAGATAAAGCATTTAGTGATATAACAAAACATAAAAAGGATAAGATGACAGATAGAATAATATAATAATGATAAGATGACCGCTGGCAGCATATCAGAAAGTGTCTTCCAAACGATATATCGGGAACTACAAAAGATGTCTTTAGTTAATTAGTTTTTATTCTGCCATTATAATTATAAAATTTAAAAAAATAAACTACAAATAAGAATTTAAAAAAATAATATATATAACTTTATCTGGCAAACCAAGAGAGATGGCTAGGATAGGCATAAAAATTGTCTTTCACAACAACATTTCCATTATACATCACTCACACAAAAAAAAAGGAAAAAAAAAATGTCAAGAAATTTTTTCTGGCTAACTGCCTTTGAGGGTAAACCCCGTTGCAATATTTTTTTCTAAATATTTCTTTAAACTGAAAAATTGTAATATATAAGTATATGTTAAGTGACATTTTTTTTTCAAAATGGTGACTGGTTTTATGTGGAAAAAAGGGTTCACGGTAAAGATTCAAACACAACAACACATGCTCTACCTTGCATAGTGATTCATAACAAGTGTGTGCACAAAATGACATTCTCCAAAAATTTATTCTTGCCATTTCTTGCAGTCACTCGGTCATTAAATACACCTGTTGATTTTTTGAAGCGGTTTTTGTCAGAAACTAAGTATGCCATTTTGTGAGAAATAATAAGAAGAACATTTGCTGAAAATTTCATGTAAATCAGATAAGCAGTTCTGAAGATATCCTTGCCGGCTCATTAAAAAAAAAACACGCTTTGTGAAAAGCACTTAACAAACATTTTAACAAATATACTCATGCCTTATATTCACTCTTAGAATCCACCAGCTTCGTACATACACCGTCTGCTTCAATGAATATAAATATCTTTTTTAGGTGCCTTTTATCCCGAAGGATTTTCTGCTACATTTTTGTATACAGAGAAATATAACTATTTTTTGTTTATTGTCAAGCAACCCTTCAAAGTAAATATACCTGGCAAAATACCAAGCATTTCATAAATAAAAACAGTGGCTTTTTTACCAATACTTTTATAAATACTAAAGCTGAATTCCAATTGTTGAAGTGACTCATACTTTGCTTTTGGCAGGCGTTTCCAAATTGTTGCATTTACTAATAAAATTATTCAAACTAACAAATAAAATGGTTTATAAGTCTCAAACTAACACATTAAGTCACTCAAATGCATCAATTTCATAAACCTTCAACAACTTTTTTTCTACCTTGGGTTCCGACTAGCTTTTGGTAATGTCTGAGGCATTCAATCTTTTGAACTTCTATTCCGTCACACGCATTTTAAATTTTGACATAAGTTTTACTGTTTCCATCGCCTAAGTAAGTAACATAATGCAAAATGTTTTTTTCAAATGAACGTTTGACACATTTCACTCCCAACATGGCAGTACTCTCTTCAAAGAGCAAGCAAAATATCAGAAGCAAAATAAAGCCATACCCCCCACTATATAAAAAGACTATAAGCCTCTGACAATGTGAAAGGCAACAGTTCAATTCAGCACAACCCTGATATTAGGGGTCAGACACAGGCTCTGTATGTGATTGGTATTGGACCAAGTTGATTTTACTGCCCAGGTGTCCTTCCTGTCAACAAACCAACTCTATTCAATCAAAATACCACCCAGTGCAATTTTCCAGTCGTCTCATATAACATGTACAGCAATACTGTAGCGATTGAGAGTGAAAAGATATTTGCAGTTAATCTAGCAAAAATATAAGTTGATGTACACAGTTAAAATTAATATACAACAATCTCTGTTTTGGCAAAAAATTAATGTTAAAATTTTAAATTTATACAATATTTGATTATCTGAAAGATATTTGTACTATTTTTTTCTACTTTTGATTTATTTTATTTGCTCATGCAATGGTTTTATAAAATTTGCAAAAGAAATTGTCATCTAACGTTGTTTTTAATCGTTTTTTTGAGAAACTATGATGAAATTATACAACAGTAGAAAAGCATGTTTCCGTTAAAATTGGAAATTTATTCATTATTGTCTGCTGTTATTCATGGAATAACGTTCAGTGACAATATAAATGTATGTAATTTTGTAAATTTCTCCGACCAGCCCAACCGTGGGAAGGGATTGGGAAGGAAAGTGGGAAGACAAAGGGGGTAAAGAAGATGGAAGAGGTTGAGGAAGGAAGGGGGAGAAGGAGGGCAGACAGCCCATGTAATGTCCTCTTTGCCGGCTTAATTAAGCCCACCTATGCTATTACTCATGACAAGGTCTGTGAGTATGGGCAGTTCAAGATTTAAGGAGTTGAGAGGTGGAAACACTTTAGGGGTGAGGCTTTTTGACTAAACGACAGCTTGGATTTTGAATAAAAAGGGGTAAGAGGTTATTAAAAAGGGGAGTTGTTATAATGAGTGAAGACAGATGTAGGTGGTTAGATGTAGAAATGTTGTTAATAAAAAATGTTCTGGTGAGTATAGAGGTGCTTATGTGGGTTGATAAGGGAGGATCAAAGTGGGGGAGGGATAAGAGGGTGAAAGCTTGGGATGTAATTGAGGGCTTGTTGAAGAGAGGGTGGGTCAGATTTAGGCATGTGTTTGGAAATGAATGAGAGGGTTACAGATGGGATTGAAAAAAAAACAGGATGGTGAGTAGTGGTGAAGGGATCAAAGATGTGAAGATTATGAAAGGTATCAATGGTGAATAGATGATAAATATGGTCAAATGTGAAATTGGTGAGTAAAAGAGAGCCAGAGGTCGGGTTTTAAAAGAAAGGAGGATGATGTAAAGGTTCGTTGGGTAGATCAGGAAAGGGGGTGGGAGTTTGTAAGAGTGTTTTATAGGGTTGGCGCTAGTAATAACCTTTTATGTTGAATGTGGATGAAGAACAGAAGTGGGTGAGAGATGAGTGAACAAGAGTTTGGTAATTAAGAGGGTGAAGTTCTGAGTTTGCATATATAAGCAAGGAATTTGAGTTGGTGAATGGAAATCCCTAAGTTTTTTTTTAAGAGTCATGAAATGCTATTAATGCAAATACGACTAAATATACAGCCATTACATAAATTTTTTTCTAATATTTCTTAAATATGTCAGATTATATGCTTTTATTAGCAGTATTTTATATTTATAAGTAGAATGTGACTGGGACTTTTAATAAATAATTTTAGAGAGTTTTATATGGGTTAGCTTTCAATTTGCTGTGTTAAGGTCTGAAAATTTTAAAAACTAATGAATGCAAGTTTCTCTATAAAGAGTTAGTTTCAATTCATCTCCATTTCAATAATGTAACACAGGTATACAATCCACTTTGAAAGAAACCTCTTTCCTCTGTCTCTACCGCTATGTTGTTATTTGGAAGCGGCCTGTTTTCAAAACTTTGTTTTCATTATTATTATTTTTTTGATTTTCTCAATCGTTTTGTTTTAACTCGACTTTCAACCAATCACTGTTAGCACTGTTCCTTAACGTTTTTATTGGAAATAATTTCAAAATAGATTGCATTGTATCACAATTTTGTTTTTGATGGAATCATATAAAATTAGGATAAAACCTCCAAGCATCAAAGCCTTATTTCATGAAGAAAAAAATAGAGAAACACTTGCGTTTTTGTAAGAAAACTAACAAAAATTATATTAGTCCTTGTTTATTTAGATATGGGACTTGGCTACCTGTAAACTTAAATTGTCGTTAACTGGTCACATAAGTACTGTACGTGGTCTTGCTGTTAGTGCTCGTCATCCCTATTTATTTTCCTGTGGGGAAGACAAGATGGTGAAATGCTGGGATCTTGAGTACAATAAAGTGAGTGGAAATTTTTTAGTTAGCAAACTTATCCATGTCTGTTTATCAAAAATGCCTAATTTTTCTGATATTTTTTATGTATTTATAAACGGGCAGAAAGAAAAATGACAATTTCGGATTTTTTAATTTAGTTTGTTTTTTTGGTATTGGACCAAATATACAAAAGCATGGAAAATTGGGCTAATAAATAGTGTAGTTGAAATTTCCATGAACTTTTTCAATTTTCCACCTCATTTGAGGAGTACAATATATCAAACTTTTTTATTCAGATGAACACCTGTTGTAAACTGATTTTTCCAGGAGTACTGAGCTCGAATATGGTAGCATAGTTAGTTTCTTTTAACAAAAGTTTCATGTAGTTTGTTGATTAGCTTTTTTCATATCTTTTGATACTGAGTCTATTTAGGTTGAAAAATAGTATTTCCAATATTTTTTGAAATCTTTTATAAAACTAGGAGACCATAGGCGTCCTTTGACTCATATGGCCACCAGTCAAAAATCTTTTTTATTTTTATTTTTTGACAACCAGTTTTGCAAATAGTCTTATGGATAATTAATGGGTTTCTGTAACAGATTTTTTCAGAAAACATACATTGAATTTTTGTCACTTAGCTACAGGATTCTAAATAAAGAAAAAATAACAAATATACCTGCCTAAATTTACTCATTTTGGGCCCAAAATGTCTGTCATATCTGTCATTTTCTTCTTATTGACCTTCTCTCTTTCAATTACTTTATTTTTATTAGACTATAGACCCCAGTTTTTGGATTTCTGACTTAGCTGACAGGAGTCTGAAGTCAAACTTGTTTGTTCACCTGTCTTTTTGCCATTTTTTCTCCATAATTGCTTGTTATTTTTTTCTGAGTTGCTTGATCGTAATAGAAAGTGAATAACAGTTTCATATACTCCAAAAATGACTTCTTTTTGGTATTGAACTCAGATATTCCCAAATATTTGGGAGTCAAAAAAAAATTTTTAATTTTCTCAAAATCCTTTTATTTTAGTCCAAAAGCACTCTTTTTTATAATTCTTCTCAAACAATTATTTTTCTATTATTAGGCAATTTGAGATGCTGTTGAAAAAAATTGTAAATTTTTCCAAGTTATTTTTCAAATTATTGATTTTTTTCTTAATTGGTAACTTAATTGGTAACCACATGCATAAGTTATTTCAAAAAGTTTGGTTGTGTCAATCCGAATTTGATCATTATCTTTTTCTTGTTTTATTTTCCAACTTAGAGGACCATAAAAGGGCATCTTTTGACTCCATTCATCATTTTTTCATTTAAATTGTGTTTAGAAATTTCCTTAAAAACTGTTCCTTAATTTTTTGCATACAGGAGAGGGCTAAAGACGGTATCTTTTGACCTATATTTCAAACTCTTGTTTTAATGAAAAGGTTGTTTTTTAAATTTATTTAACAATTTGTTTTCCTGTTTTGAAATTTTTCAGAAAAATATTATTTTTTGATTAGTTTCTTAGATAGTTTTGTTATATCTTGGTTCAATATAGTTAGTATCTTTTTACTTGCCATAAATGAGACACCAAAACAGTTATAATTTTATTCTAAAATTAAACTTACTCCACTTTAAAAGTTGTTCTGATTTGATTTGCATGGAGCTATAAAATATTATTTCTGATATATTCAACATAGCAGCAATTTTGAAAAAATTTTCTAGCTTAGAACCCAGGCAAAATTTTTTCGAAAATCATCTTCAATCTCAAAAACTTTGTTATTTTCAGCTATTCATTATAATTAAGCTGTTGTTAAATAAAATTTTTATAGGTTACACGTCATTATCATGGTCACTTGAGTGCTGTATACTCAATTAGTGTTCATCCGACTCTCGATGTAGTTGTTACTGCTGGAAGAGATGCAACTGCTAGGGTAAGTTTTTTAAATTGGTTTTGATTGCGAAGCTTTAATCACTTAATTTGATTTATTTGTGGATGAATGTGATGTGTTATATAATGACAAACCTCAAGGCTGTAATGGAAAGGTTTATGGTTAGAGTCCACAAGTTAGCTAGCTACTTTTGAGATGAAGCCAAATTAAAATTAAAATATTTATTTCTTTTTTTGTCCTGTGTCCTAAATATCATAAATATTATAAATAATCGAAAAGAAAAACGAAAAGAAAAAAGAATAAACATTTTTTTTTTTTGAAACTGGAAAATGGAATTTAAAATTTGTGGCCTTAGTTAAATACCAGGTTGAAAGAAGTAATTACCTATTTCTAATCCTTGTCGAAAAATGAATGATATTTATCTCTGATTCTTTGAGTAATTGTATTTCCAAATCCACATCTTTCATGTTGTCAGCAAATTTGTTAAAAATACTACTCTTGAAACAAAAACAAATATATCCTTATATAGCAAAAATTAATGGCACTTGGTTTTTGAATTTTAAAGTCACAAACCCTTTAAAAAATCTATGGCGTTAATGCCATTTAGGATGGATGTGTGATATGATTTTTTCTTAAATCATACTTTTTGTATGGGATTTGAAATTTAGTATGAATACCCGATTTTTAGTTTTCTTTATGATTTTGACTGTGGCATCTAGGTATGGGATATGCGAACTAAAACATGTATCCACACCCTAGTAGGGCACACAAACACGGTTGCAGATGTCAAGTGCCAAGGTGTTGAGCCACAGGTGAGATTTTTTACATTTGCTTCAATATTGTACAAAACATTGGAAGGTCTTCAAGTTTCAAAAAATTGTTATTGGTTCTACTGGAAATATATAGAGTTTTAATATTTTAACTTCGCCTTTTCCAAATTTTTTACTGATAAGTGCTATAACATCTTTTTTGTTGATAACCAACCTCTATAAATTAACTACTGCCTAAAATTAGGTCTTGAATTTATACAAATTGCTTCTTTATTTTACATAAAAATAAGCGACTGGATCCACGGATTTGTTCAACTTTCAAAGAAAATAATGTATAGTTTCATTCCCAGAAAATAATGTATAGCTTCATTCCCAGTTATATTTCAAATGATTTTCTTTATTTAATAAATACAATAAAATTTTAAAGCAATAAAACCAATTTTTTACTTTTGAATTTAAATTTTTACGTTTTAAAACCATTTTCTTTTAAATAAGCTTGTTTTCTATTCTCAATCCACTTTAGAATTATCGATGGACGTAAATAATTGCATAAAAATTATTTTTGTATGGACATTTTAAAATTCTTTTAGGTCAAAACTTCGAAGGTATTTTTCTTGTGATATCTGGAACATATCACTAGAAAAAAACCTCAAAAGTTTATATTGATTACTTAATCGTAAAAATGTATTCCTAGGTTTAAACGCATGAACTTTTTTAGTTAATAAAAAAATTATACCTTGGTGACTATGAGCTATGAGTGATGATATATGAACTTGGCAGAATTTTTAATGAGAATGAATTACCATTTTTGAAATATTTGTGCAATTTTAAAGCAACATTTTCAGATAATTAGAGAGACTAATTTATTCATCAAAGTGTATATCAATCACTGGTTCTTGTTCGTTGATATTCATAACTATTCACTTTCAGATTGTGACAGGGAGTCACGACTGCACTGTCAGGTTATGGGATCTTGCTGCTGGGAAGTCATTGGTCACACTAACTAACCATAAAAAGAGTATTCGTTCAGTTGTCTTGCATCCCACTCAGTAAGTAACAAATAAACTTCTACAAATGAATTTTTTAATTTTTGTGATGTTAAAAATTTCCATTTTACAAAGTTGTCTTTTCGCGAATCAGTTAGTTTTTAATTATGCATCTCAAGTCTTAATTTTTCGAATGAGTGGTTTTTAGAGTTCAAAATAAACATTACAATTTTTCAGAGAGAATCAGAAAGAAAAATAGTTTGTGAGAGTGAAAGTGAACTCTCTCCTTCTTTATCATCCCATGCTGTTGAAAAGTTACTCAATAAATTACAACAACCATACAAATGCGTAAGAGCAAGAACTGGGAATATACATGCGTATGGTTTACGTACTCATCGTACCATAATCCCCTAGTGGTTGACACTAGAAAGAGCAACAAAGATCGTAATGAAATTATCAAACCGTCTGTGGCCAACTCCTACAATCGGAACATGGGCAGTGTTGATTGGATCGATCAATATCTATGGAATCCAGTCCCTTCGTTAAACTTATAAATGGTGCGAAAAGGTTGCTATTCGTTTAATACTTCAATGCGTCTTAAATTCAAATAAAGATCTATGTACAAGCTATCAGCAGCAACATTACACTACATACTTGGATTTTCTGCTTCATAACATCAACCCTCTTGTTACTTAGAAAATTTTCAAATTTTTAGTAACTGTAAAAAATGCTGTTTTTTGATTAAGTGCTCAGAAGTCTTAATTTTTTTTTGCTTGATCATCAGTGCATTTGTGTATCATCTGATTTTGAAAATATAACATTTAGATGTAATTTTTTATTTGCAGGTGAAATCCAAAATGCATGATTGGAGTTTTTTCAAGCCGAAAATCGACCTGACATCCTAAAAAATTGCTGGGTCGGGTAGTTTTAATGATAATCGATTTCAAAGATTTTGTTGATTTACATAATACCTTGGTAACCGAACAATGTTTATAGATCTTACATAAAATGAAAACAATTTAATAAGACTAGACTTTAATTACCGTCAGTCAATAAATTTAAAAGAAAATTACTACTAAAATCATACTTTATTTAAGCAAGAAATCTAATCTCTTACTATACATTTATACAAATTTATTTTTGCGGTGTGACAAAATTTTCAATTGTTTTGATAGCTTATGAACTCTTAATTTCATTCAGTTTTTTCGGTTTAAATTTGATGAAAAAAGATATTTCTTTCTGGAAAATTTCTTTAACATGAATTTGCTTGGACTTTGCGTGAATTTAAGGTATTGCAATGACAAAGTTCTTATGAAACAACAAAAGGCAACAGTAGGCAGTGTAAATTTCAATATAGATGTTTAAGTAATACTGCATTGAAGATAATAGTTTGTGCGAAACGTAGCGATTTTAGAATAAACTGACTAGAAATCAGCCGTTCTGGATGAAAATTGTTGCAGTTATGCAAAACTATTGAAATTTAAAACATAGTGACTCTGGAGCAAAACAATATTCTCTTCATATCTACAAGAAATGTCTGTATTATCTTAATTTTGAACTTTAAAATACTGTTAGGTATACTATGGCATCTGCATCTGCCGACAATATTAAACAGTGGAAGTTTCCAGATGGTAATTTCATTCAGAACTTGGGTGGACATAACGCCATCCTTAATTGTATGGCTGTAAATACAGATGGTGTGTTGGTTTCTGGAGGTAATATGATTTAAATTGATGTTAATTTTTCTACTTATTAAACTATCACCATGATGCTATGATGATTATGTCAATTTTTCTAGTTTTGTAGTGTCCTTTCCCCTAAGAGACGATGAAACTTTGCATTATGATAAAATTTTTGGTTGGGGTTGAGCATTTTGAATCGAGGGGGTTTAAATGTGGCTGTATTATATCTAATCAAGTGTAATTTATTAAACAGCAACAAACTTTTTGTCTAAACTCATTTTTATATCTAACTCTTTTTTTCTTGTCAAATCAAGGCATTTCTGAATGGCCTTAAATTATCAAAAAATCTTTTTTTACCATCTATATATTACAGTAGACGTTGCTACCATAAATGTTGAATCATATATATATATCTTTTTTTTAAATTAAATTTTTTTCTTCTTGCTTATATGTCAATGTATATATATAAATAAATTTATTTACCTTATGGCTTATTAAAGAATAGAGGCTTACTTTTCAATGTGAGTTCATATGAGGGTGGATTGCAGTAAAGATTGTAAGTAGTATATTATTTATTATTAATTATTATAATTGTT
>JAUZNK010005494.1:0-26036 GCA_035046665.1 Euphysa ruthae
ATATTTTCTCTTTAAATTGAATAACAGGATAAGCATGGTTTGTTATTGTTTTGAGATTTTTTTGTAATTTTTTTTTTTGGGAAATAGTAATTTTCATCCCTCCCAACCACACTTACAGTGGTGGGGAGGCTCATGAGGACAGACACTCACTGCTCAGTGAAAACTCAACATATGTTGGTAGCATGATGAAGCAATTGATCTCTAAAGTGAGCTTCCAGCCCCAAGTTTTCTATGAACGAATAGCAAGCTGCTTTGTGCCCTTTCTTGACCAATTCTTTCTTCGTAGCCTCGCCGAACTCTATACTTTTCTTTGCTCTTTAACCCAGATTTTCTTCTTTATGGTATGGTATTTTGGAACTGCTTCTATAACTGAATGTAACTCATCTTGACTTATGACTCTATTTTCAAGTGCCTTGCTGACTTGGTCTGCAATTCAATTGAGCTTCCTTTTTGCAAAAATGAGAATCTGGTTATGTTTTTAAGGTTTCTTAGCTGACTAGAGGTAAGCTTTGTGCCAGCACTCACGAGACCACATCCAGCAGCAACACCCATGATATTTGTAACCACTGGTGCTGCGATTATGGTTGCTAAGAGGCCCGTTCCAATGCCACCCAGAATGACGTCTATCACAGTAGCACCAAGTTAAGTTATAGCCATGAACTGAGCCTACCCATAGAAGTTTCAACAGAGAGAGAGAGACAAGCCATCTTTATTTGAGGAGTATGCCTTTTAGGTCCAAGAGTTATGCTTTTTTCTCCAGATCCTTGCTCACAGAATTCTCCTTTAGGACCAGAAGCACTGGAAGATCCAAGCTCTCTGTGTTCTCTTTTTGGACCAGAAGCACTAAAAGGTCCACACTCACTGGAACATCCTTTAGAACCAGAAGGACCCAGGTCTCCTTTAGGACCAATTGGTCCCATTGGGCCACGTTTGTTTGTAGTGCCATTGAGTTTAATGACATGTCCAAATATCTTCACCAACACTGCAACAGGAAAGTGGCATTAAACTACTAAACCAAGCCACTGACCATGCTGAGCAAGGGAACATGACGAAGCGTGGGACGTTTTAAGCCAAGCAAGACAACTAAGAGCCCCACGCAAGAAGTTAAAATAAGCAGAGAATTATTTCACTTCTCTTAGAAGCTAGGTTATACTAGGATACATAATAATGGCACCGACTTTCTCTACTCTCTCTAATAGATATTGCTCTGTTTTGCCAGGGCAACACAAAACAGGAAAGTACTCAGTGGAGCTAGCTGAGGTTTTTTTGTTTAAGGGAGATTAGGTGTTTATTATTACTGCTACTACACCATACAGCTGGTATTATGTTACAGAACATACTAGTTCTTCCTGCAAAGGAAGTCTGTCTATCACCTGCAACTATGACTCTGCATACGTGTTAGTGCAGGTAATTACTAAACTCCTTGAAAACACATGCTTCACAGTCTCAGTGAATATGACTACGATGAAAGCATCTACAGCAATAACTAACAATAATGCTCTTTCAGGGACTTTGCTTGAGCTTCTGGGTTTCCCAGCAGGGACAAAACTTGAGGCTGGAACCCATATTAGTCCCAGCCTTGTGAACATCACTGGAGGAGTTAACAGCCTTCACGTCTATATCAGCATTATTAAGAATACGAACATTAGTAGTTTGACTTGACTGCAAAGCTCACCATTGGAAAACACACGCTTATTCCAATCAATCAAAGTAGATCAAAGTAGAGACACACACGATGATAGCATAGACTTCAACCAATATGAACTAAGTATTCTGTATTTACAAAATTGAATAAGAGCCCCAGAAAAGCTGACTACCGATACAAAAATACACCACTCTCTTCATCTCTATTACCAAGCAGAGGGAACATAACCTCATTATGTGCAAAGAGGCACAGGCTTCTTTGGAAATCGTTGGGGTGGAATTAAGCGTATGGCAGTCCCTGTAATGAAAAGCGTTGCCAAGGCTGCTCTACCTATGGCTCAACAAGCGGTCTGAATCGATTTTACCACAATTGGAGTCTTAAAAGAGAGATTAAAGGCTGCTGCTCAAACAGCAACCACCATTAAAAATCTTATGAATCTTTGACGTGCTGGGCTTACTACTGCGCACACAATTCTGTGAGCATATTAGCATACATCATATTAGCAATTTTTTCCATGATACATAACACTGAAATGGAAGCTGTTCACGAAAAAACGCATTTGCTCTGTGCTCACAGGTTTTTTGGTGGTGCCCCTAGCATAGACTGACTTGTTTAGAACTTACCACCGGATTGTAGAAGCCAAGGGTGACCTAGATCACGCAAACGAGCTTCATTTCCAAACGGGGGTGGAATAGTGCTTCAACCTTGCTTTGATCATTTTTGGGGTCTCTTGCAGAGCCAAAGGAACAACAGGACACTGGATTTCGGCTGGGGGTAAAACCCTCACAATATGACCAAAGTGTTTTTTTACCAGTAGTTCAGGGTGAATGGCTTTGTAATGCTGAAGTGGGCTAGCATGGACCTTCTCACCTAGGATTTTCATGGAACACACCCAAATGCTATCCAGTATAGTGCTTTGCAAAGCTTGTTTGAATGCTACCCCTATAAAAGGCCTGCGGAAGAGATCCAACTGAATATGGTGTTGCTGGCACCACATCAACCTTTTGACAGTGTGTAGGGCTGAGATTGGCTCTTTTTGGCAGATGCTGTTTGCAGAGCAAACTGACCTTAGCTCTCCATACACTTCGCAGAGACGTCGATAATCTGACAGATATTTGACCCACTATTCCAGCATTTTGTATGGTAGTCGAATTTGATCTTGAGAGTATTGCTTGGGACCTTACAGCATTCTTCATGCACTATAACCTGAGCAAGATTTTCGAGTCGATGACCTAGGAAAATAGGGTCCCATTCCTCCATCAGCTTTGTGGGATTGACGCAGAGGTAATGATGAATGGTTTGAGTTTGATGGGATTCGAAGCCAAGACGGGGGTTATCTCAGTGTGACACGGCCTGGTCATTTTCTGGAGTGAGCACAACCAGTTTACACCCATTAAAGATTTTCACTAACCACTCTGTCTTACTGCTTCTACTTTGACCAGTTAAATACATAGGCCTCGTAGTGGCCGGCATGAGATTTAGCCAGAATTAAGCGTGGAGGCCTTGCCTAATTGTAATTCAGGTTTCCCAACAGGTTTGATTGCCCAAGCCGTAGTCTCAGGACGTCACTTGTATCCAGGTTACTTGTGCCATCATTTTCCATACCTAAGATACCTAGTATAGTTCTTATTATAGTATAGTGTTTGAGAGCACCGACTGCAACTTAACTTTGAGGACAGTTTCAAGGGAGAACTTGTCCTCACATGAGTAACCTGTATTTTGAGCTTCTTGTTGAAGCTATCCAGTATTCACCGGCGTATGGGCATCAACCCACTATCTGCTTGGGACATTTTATCCTTTTAGTGAGATTTTTTTTTATCACGCTTTGAACCATAACTTGGAAGTTAGACGGATTAACAACTAATGAGTTAACTGAAAACCAATCGTTTGATCTTACAACACTTGGTACTAATCTGCTCTTCACTACATCAGCAGAGATATCGTAGACATACAAAGTATTATCATTTGCATGATTACAAATTTCTGTGTCGTTAATAAAAAGAAATGTCATTTATAAATATATTAAAAAGCAGAGGGCCAAGTATTGAGCCTTGTGTTACATCTAAGTCTACTTCAAGTCAAGTCCCAAAAAGGAGCCTAATTTTACTTTTTGTTTACAGTTGATTTGGTAATTTAGAAAAAAAATACTCTTAGGTGGTAATCTTATATGCAGCTAAATTTTTAATCAACAAATCATGTTGGATCCGAAGATACGCTTTTGATAGGTCAATTAAAATTGTACTAACAACTTTTTTTCTATCAAGACAGTTTTGCCATTTTTTTGATAGTCGAGATAGAGAGCGCTGCACTGAAAAGCTACGAAATCCTCTCAAAAATATAGAAAATAGGTTTTAAAAGAAATGGTACTCACTCAAAAAAATTAAGGTATGGTGGAGATTACTTGTACATGTACACCAAGAAGGCATAAAACACATTTTTAAGGCTATAATCGTTCATGAAATCTTTTATATTTTCATTTGATTTTTCTAGGTCACCAATTTTAAACAGTTGTCATATTTTTGGAAATAAAAATCTAACAAATAAATTATTAACAAAACTTTAACCTAAATAGCAATAAGGACTATACACATCAATAATAACCATTTTTTTTCTTTTAATGTAAGTTCAGTTGAAAATTCTTGCAGAGATGGAGAGCGAGAAAACTCTCAGATATCTGGCCGGAGGTTTTTTCTGAAATACACCTTTGCTTTTTTTCAATTTACCTGAGTGATATGGTTTTTTAAAGTCCTCCGAGAACAAATTGAGAAGCTGGGAATGATTCATCAAGTTTGCTAGTAATTCAACCTGATTAATAAGAAGATGAGAAGATGAGAAGATGAGTGCCAGTTTGTTCCTAATGGAGTTAATATTTATATAAGAGATAACAGAGTTGATTGTTTATTTCACTTGAGATTTTTTAGCGTTTTTAAACCTGAAATAATATATTCATTCTCTGCATGGTTAGGAATGCATTCATTTATTGGAAGTTTCATTTTTGTCACTATTAGTATAAATATCAAAGTTTTTAACATTTTGCTTTTTAATTTTAGAGGGTAGGAAATGACTCATATTCATGTGATGTTCAATATCAGATTGTTTCCAAAAATCTTAATGCCATTATGATGGGTACCATCTTTCCAAAGAAATGAATTATGAATAGTTTCATTATCTAGGCTGCAAAAATTGTTTTCCAAGCATAACCCTTTTAACTTTTGGTTTGTTTCAACCCTCCTTAAATCTATATCATTTTATTGACCAGGTATTATTTCTGAAAATATGACGTTTCTTACTCCTAAGGTAATGCATTTCTTCCCAACTTCAATGTTGGTATAGGCAATCTTGTCATTACTTAGTGCCTGGGTGCCTTGACATGGTGAGAGGTCATTTGTGCTGATGTGAATTATGACAGTGCCATAGGTTTCTTAATTTAGTGCCGGCTCAGTATAACATTGTAGCGACTTTGAATCCACCCAAACAAAAGCTTTATTTTTTTATGTTATGCCATTTGCATCGAAAATTGAAGAAAAACTAACAAAAGAAAAAAAAAATAATTAATTTAAAAAATGGTTTTAAAAAAATATATTTTAACTTTTTGTGACTTAAATTGTTTTTCCCAGTAATTATTTTGGTTAATATGTGTGTTGCTTTAAAAAAAATTTTTTCTTTCCTTTTAGGAATCACAGTGGATCGATTACCTGACCATTTTTGTTCGATGTCGTGTAAGTTCAGATATATTAATAATAATACTGCAGATTAATGTGAGTAAAAGATCAGTAAAAATCAGTTTATTGTTTAGAAAAAAAGCAAAAAAACCACTACTTTAAACATTTAGGGATAAAAATAGCCATTGTCTTTTTATTCCAGTTAATGCAATATCTGCAATATTATTGCATAAATTCAAGTGGAATTTTACTGATAATCGTATCTTACTCAAAATATACAAATTGCATAATTTTTTTTGTGGTGGCAAATTGTTTCTTACACTTAGAAAGAATTATCTCTCAATTTTGAATATAGACAGTAATTCTGTGGATAATCATATTACTTGTTTTATACTTGAAACATTTTGCCTAATTGTCCAAAAGAATGCCATAATAGATTTTCTGGTTATATTGATACAATGCAATTTTTGGCATTAGACAACAATCAGTGATTAGGTTTATTATTCATTATTTTTATTGGCTAAAACTGTGTAAAAACCTGATATATTTTTAAGAACAATTAAAATTGATCGAATTTTTACTTTAAATTTTAATAAAATTTAAAAAATTTATTGGATGAAAATTTGGATAGACAATTTTGTATGCTAAAGTTGTGATCAAAATATTATGAGACTTAATTTAAAAAAAAATGCCATAAGCAGTTAAAAATATAGATATTTTTGCAATTTTGGTCAAGAAAATCACTCTTATAACATGCGTTAAATGTGATTTTGTGCTAAAATGTGATAAAAGCTTCATATAATATGGCCATGAATGTAGTTTAAATTTTAGATCTTAGAATTCTCTATTTTTAATGCAGAAATAAACGTAAAAAGAAATCAAGTTATAATGATACCTAGGATGTTAAATACTTCCATATTCTAATCCCAATAATTAGTGAAGAAAATATTTGCTTGTTACAATGATCTGCAAATTGTGGTGAGTATGTGTAAAATTTCCAACAAATAGTGGTGAGTATGTTGCAAAAAAATATCAGAAAATAGTGTTGATTATGTTACTCAATGCGATGTTCAATGCTATTTATTTACCAAGGACTTTAGCGTACTTTGCTTCAATGTTTCATTTAGCATTAATAAAGGGAATTTTGAATTTTGTGTAATAAAAATACAGCTGTGAATTTTTACACTGTTTTATCCTAATCTCCAAAAACAAAAATTTCTGCTTAAATTTGAATTTTTTTTTATTATTTTGCAACACGTAGGTGCAATTGCTGAAAGTATAACGTACACTATGGATGGATTTAAAATTCAATTCAATTGGACAGATGTAATTGGACATCCGATTCTGAAAATCAAGATCACGCTCAAAACTCTAGAAGATGGTCCTATTTACACGAACGAACTCAACAATGCATATAGCTTTGATACGTTGAAAATTTTGGAACCAATCACGGAATACAAAATTTGTATGAAAGTTGCAATTCCACAAGAAAACTTGTTTTCCCCAGGCTGTGAAAACTTTTGTGAATACCCTACTTTCGTTACTCCTGAGCTAGGTAATGTATTTTATATTTTATAGCAAGCTAATACATGTCATAGAAAATTATGGACTTTCAAAAATCATTTTTTGATGTTATCAAGAGTTAAATAATATTTATTTAATCAGTCAGAACTTAACTTTGTCAACACTGGGTAGTAACTGACATACTAACTAGACATTTCAAATAGGCTGTTGTTGTGAATATTATATAAGACCTGAGTTTTAAAGATACTGCTAGATCAGATTAAAATCAATCCCTAAGACATGCTCACTGCTTGAAAGCTCTAACTTAAGCTAGTCAAAAATAAACCCCTTAAAAGTGAATTTTCTGGTGTCAGCCACCTTTCCATTCATAATTTTGTTAAAAAAGTGGCTGACATGTGAATTTTTTATTTGTGTAAGCTAAGTAATTGAGCTTGAATATGGAAAAGGAACTAAATCTATAGTGACTTACTTGTTTCAGATTTATCCATAGTGTGAGATCATTTGGTGGCTGAGTCTCCCAGTCATCTTTAGCAAAAAAATTTACTAAGATGATATAAATTCTAATATTTTTATGATGAAAATTTTCATTAAAGATTAAATAGAAGCAAGTAGTAATTTTTAGCTGGCCGACATATCATTAAAGGCATGAAAAGGTGGCTTAACGCCAAAAGAGGTACATATTTCCATGAGAGTTTTCCTTTATGTTTTTTTTTCCAGGTAGGTTGCTAAAGTTCCACTTTTTTATGAAAAAATAATGAAAAAACATTGTTTACCCCATTTGGTGAGCTGTACCTTAACTTTTATTTGAACATGGAACAATACTCCTACACCCTTTACATACGTAGTATATCGGTATTTCAAATAAATCAGGTATTTTTTGATTGAAAAGCTTTAATGAATTATTATTTTTGTATAAAAATGTAACTTTGGTGTCTGACTCATCATTAAAGGTGCAAAAAGGTGGTCTGCGGACCAAATTAGTGCATATTTTCTTGAAGTTTATTTCTTTTCAATAAATTTTCAGTTACAGGTCAAATAATTTGCCCTTTATTTATCAGATATCAATAAAAAAAATTGTTATTTTTATCATTTAATAGTTGACAGGGATTCGTTTTTGTGAGCTGCATTTTTAACCTTGATTTGGTCATAAATTTTATGCTTAGTTTTATAACTTGAATTAATATACCTGATATTATAACAGTTTTCCTTGATTGTATTTTTACATAAATAAATGATTGAATATTTTTCTCATTTTTATTCTTCTGCAATACAATGTTTTCCTTCATTCAACCTGTTCATTCTGCAGTCCTCAAGAAGTATGGTAATGAAAGCTATCACCTGTACTTCTCTGGCAGCAAAATCCACAATCATGTGTTTCCAAACTAAATTTTATAGAAATTTATTTCGGATGTGAAAGAGCTTGAAAAGATCGATGCATTTGTTATAGAAAGTGACAATTGTAGGAGTCGTTAGAAATTATCACATCATTTTTTCTATCTACAACTATTGTCCAACACTTTTTGGGAGAAGAAAATTCGTATTTATGGTGTTGCAGGACATAAAAAGATGCTGTTGGACTAGCTAAAGTAGAAATTCATCAAAGAGTTGCAACTGGTGACAATTTGACCAATTTAACTGCAATCGTAGGGTGATTAAGAGTCAAAATTCAAGGATAACACCAGTTCTTCTTACTTTTTCAAGGAAATTGATGCTAAGCATTTAGGTGAAGCTCGAACTACAGATACATCATCCAAGTATCAATGGATCATGAAGATTTCAAATCATGGTGTTCAAACATTCCTAAAAAAAATTAAAAGCTTCAGGCTTCATATGTTTGTTCGGCATGTTTAGAGGATTATGGAGAATGCAAGAACTTCTCTTCATATGCTATTGCTTCAATCAATTGAATACGGTCAACTTGAGATGTAGTGGCACTGAGCCAACAGCAGCTTCCAATGAAAAAACTGAATTTATTGTAGCAATTCATTTGTATCAACAGATGCTGTTTATTCATCCAGGGATTCTCTCTGGTTTATCTCAAAGTTCTCATAACTGATTGTATAGAGGATGATGCAGAGGCCTTCCAACTAGGAAGAAAGGGTTTTTAAGTCTGTTGAGTTCAGACCTTACTGAAATTACTTTACTGAAGAATGTAACTTTCAACATTTTTAGAGCACATATATATATATTAAGTCAACATTCGTTGACTTCCTTCTTTAGTGGATTGTAGTCGTTGATTCTGGGGATCATAAACCTTGTTTTCAATGTTTAACATTAACCGGTTTTAAGACCAACCAAATTTATGCTTTCTGAGCCTTTCTGATTTGTTTCTTATTTCATTTGTTGCAATAATTTCAGCTGCTAATCTGTACTTGCAATGGAATAATTTCTAAGAAAAACGGCATTTAATGTATTTTGTTGATAAAAGTTCTAAATTCTTTGTAGTTTTCATTATGTATAGCAGGCAGAAAAAATATTTTGCCCAATATGAGAATGGTCAGCCACCTATTGTACTCAATTAATGAATTTGAGCATCACTTTTGTGTTCTGGTAACATTTTGGAGTAGTGTTTATTTTTTTTGGAAAACTGTAATAAATGAGCAAGATAATGGCTTCCACATCATTCACACCTAATAAAAAAAAAAACACAAAATGTCACCCACTGAAATACTCACTTAACAACATGAAGCCCAACACATTTAACACTTTTAGGAATGTTTAATGTGTCTATTTTTAAGATATTAAAAACTGCTTCCAATCTTTGATGGCTTACAAAATTTAAAGGGGTACAAAATTGGGTGTGCAGCCACCAAATTTGTACCTTTTCCAAAATATAAAAAATTTATGAAAAGTTACTTTTTTACAGTTCAATAATGTTCACATTGTTTTTGATCTGTATCCTCTTTGTTAAATGAGCTTTTTTCATAAGTTTTTTGAATTTATCAAAAATATTTAGTTACCCTTAATGAAGCCAAAAATATTCTTTTAAAACCATATGGCCACCATTTTTATAAATTATACAAATTATTTAAAAAAAAACTTTTAAAGTATTCGTATTTTTTCATGTTGTATACTTTTGAATTTATTTTTGCTTTAGTTCCAATCCAAGAGCCTTTGTTAAATTGTTCTGCAAGAAACATAAGTGGCTTCTGTTCTATAGCATGTACATTTTCAGCAATAAATGAAAGTAACTGGCGCGGCTACCCTGCTGGTTATCGAGTATGCTGGACTACTAACGATACAATCCAAGGCATTGGAGCCTTAAGTAACAATACTGAAAAAATGATATTGTTAAATAACATTTTTTTTAATGAGACAGAATGTTTAAATTTAACTGACGGTCAAGATGTGTATGAAGTTTATATAAACTCTTCATTTACTTATATATTGACTGCATTTAAAGCATTTGCATTGACAATGAATGGATTTGGAAAAGGAGTTCCAGGGTTTGCTATAAGTCGATCATGCGAAGGACGTAAGTTTTTTTTTTCTCATAACAAATTTCTATTTGACTGATTTTCCGGTAGAATGTATAATAGAATAAGAAAGGAAGCTCACCATGCAATTTTTATTTATTAGTCACTAGGGTTTTTTTTCTAAATTTAACATGTAATTTTCATAAGTTTAATTTTTTTGTTGATAAAGAATATAGAAATCAAGCTTGAATTTGGCCTCCTAAAACACCAAATATACGTAATAAAACAAGTATGTTTGAATATTGATTTAATTTTTAAGTTTCTTTATACTTTTTGTTTTCATGATTTCGCATGTTGTGTTTTGATCATAGAAGTAATGTTTTTTCTACATGATCTGTTGATACTTTAGTGACTTAAATTTAATAAAAAATACTTGAATTTTTACCAATTTTAAAATATAGGTTTAAAGAAGTAATAAATTCTGTATTTATTTTTTTATATTAATTTAATTGGCACACTATTTATGAATTTGAATTTGTTTGGGTAAAACTGATCTCAAATTATCGATTTAAACCTACATGTAATATTAAATGTTAAATATGACCTAGTTCTAAGAATGTACATATTAACTGCGGAAGGAACCAATTATTGAGCAAACTAATAAAAAAGGAAACTGATTGTATTTTAAAAATTGCTTTAGCACTAAACTATATTCAGAAATTAAGCAAATTTAAAGTTTCACACAAAGTTTGCTACTATAGAAAACATGTTTTGATCCACATTTTTTAAATTGCAGCCTTTTTTCTGTATCACTTTTTAAAGCTTTTCCCCACTTTGCTTATTTAGTTTATTTTTATTATTTTTTTGCTTTTTTACATAAAACAAGTTCTGAAAATTTTGTCAAGAAAGGCTTAAAATTATTATTAAGCTAGTAACAGCGTTAACAGCAGCTCTTTGTTTGATAGTGATAATAATGTATAAATATTTAGCAGTGGTATAAAAACACAATTCCAATTTTTAAAATATACATAATTAATGTAACCCTAGAAAAAGAAATGATATCTTGCAGTTAGTAGAAGGATTTCTTAGGAATATTTCGATTGAAAATTATCTCTCAAATTAATGGTCTTTCCACATGATCAAGCATTTTACTCTTTTGATTTTAATTTTACTAAAGCTTTTACTAGCCATAGGTGATGGTATTAAGCAAAAACGGTAGTAAGCAATGGTAATTTAAGGATTTATAAGTTTTTCAACTTTCTTGGTATTTTTTTCTTGGTAATTTCACATAAAAAAGTTATGGAATGCTTTTAGTGTGTATCTGAATTCGACACAAAAAATGTCTTTAAGAATGAAATTCAAGCTCTAGTTAGTGAGCTAAGAAATAATATTTTCATACATTTTTCTTTTTTAGCACCAGACTATGTTCCAAATATTACTTCAATTCATTGTTATAGTAGCTCAATAATGCAAATCTCTCTTGATCCGTACCCTGTTGATAGTGAAATTCTTAATATAAATGACACAACAAAAGCAAAATATATATTTTCCGGTTGGTACATATATGGAGACTTTGATGATAAAGGAAATCTTTCTCTTACTAACAAATTTGAACATGCTAGTTTTGAACCTGATTTCAACATCACGACTAAAGGTGAAAATGTTACATCAGTTTTTGTTGCTCAAGCAAGGTTATATACAGTTGATGAAGGAGAACCTACTGTTTTCTATTGCTGGTTATGTCCTGTTCAAGGTTTGATTTCCATTTTATATGTAAACACTATTTAGATACACATCTACTAGACTCAAATGTTCCTAAAAGCACTTCCTTATCATTTTTCTCATCAAACATGATTTTACCACACACTTAATTTTTATAGCAAATTAAAGGCTCAATGTAATTTAAACGAAGAAGTTCCATATTACATTAGATGATGATGATGATTTCCAAGCTTTTATAATACGAAATTTTGAGAACCATTTTTTTATTTCTTCAGACTATCAGCCACTTGAATTTTTTAAGACTGTTAAACCATCATTGCAATAAAGACCAATATTTTTTTTTTCAAACATTTGTGATAGTTCATATAAAAGATAACTACTGGTAAACACAGACCTTGGCATCATCGTAAGTACCTATTGTTACATCAAAAATTCATCCATATTTTTTTATTCAGACTTACTCTTTACTAAGCAATCAATATATTCTTGCATTTTCTTTAGATATTTTCACGTATCTCTCGACGAGTTGTGTTGCATTAGATAATAGATGCTCTTTGATAGAAATATTTAATTTCAAATATAACTTGTGTTAGGCTTTTTCTTCAATTTAACCAAACCATTTAAGTACAACGTGTGTTTTCTACTGTTAATTATTTTTTGAACCAAATTAAGTGGTTTGGTTTAGTTTATCGAGGATGTATTTGCTTAGCCTGCATACTTTATTTTTCGCTGGGTTGATATATGTAGTTGTAGGTTTGTTAATAAAGTTGTTTTTTATGATCTTTGAGCCCTATGAAACAGTTGTTTGTTTTGCTAATAACTATTTTAATAATTTTATCGTTTTTGTTTTAAATCTCTCTGTCTTCAAGATCAATTTTTTTTATTTGTTACCAGTTTTTTTGTAGCTGGGAGTAATGGTTTTTTCCTGGAGCTTGGTTTATTCTTTTTTTTTTTTTTGTTAGTTTGTAGGAATAAACATATTCTGGGAGTGTCTAATTGTTTTAATGGTATAGTTTAATTTACATTAAAAGTTAATTATCTAATTTCTAAATTTAATGTTATAAATTGCTTGCTGAAGTTTCAAAAAGTTTTAAATGTATTTCTGAAATGTAGATTTTGGTTTAGTCACATTTCAAAAGTTTAATAGTTTTTAGCCCTTGAAGTTCCTTGAAAATGTTACCATGAGGTTAGTCCTTCCCTTGCAGGTTAGTATTAAAAATTTATGTTATTCATCTTTTAGCATTTTAGGATTTCTCTAGGGTAAGGTCAGATTTGACAATATGCATTCTTTTCTTGAAACATCTATATTCGGAATTCAATAATGGCACCAATTTTGCTAGAGCAAATCTATTTTTTCTGACCTGGCATAACTATCATCTAGCGCACACTCACCATTCTGTTAGTCTGTTGTCTTAGACAAAAGGATCAAGAGGACATTGTTTTTTTGGTTCAAAATTTTAAAAATTCCACAAAATATACATCACTTTTAGATGAAAACTGTAGAAGCAAAATTTTATTGAGTTAATACTTTATTTTTTATTATTCTTGATATATAATAATAAAAAGGTGGTTTCATTTACTGAAGGATGAGAGAGACTTTTTTTTTTGCTTCAATTTTTGTGTAGCTCAATTGTTAAAGCATTGATTTTTAAACTAGAGGTCAGGGTTTCAGTTATTCCCGTTAGACATTTGAATAGATTTGTATTTATTTATTTATTTATTTGATAGTTTAAGTTTATTCAGCAAGAGGTTATATCATTATTAGTCAGCACTCCTTCACATTTCATTTTTGGGAATTAGAGATTAGCGTTTGGAGTTTAAAATATACTCCCGGAAAAAATTTGGGAAAATATTTTTTATCAACTGACATTGAAAAATTAAGGCCTTTGATTAGAAAAAAGATACATCCATATCTAATCCTAAAAAAAAATATCAAAAACTCATTAATCATGACATGGATCAATATTAAAATACATTTGAAGTGTTTGATGAAGATTTTTGAATATTACAATATTTTCTTCTATTTTCATGTTCTGATATTTTATATGTTTACAAGAACATATATAGCCTTCAAGTTAAATCTTTTAATTCAAACTTTAATTCACAGATATTTCAAACAAATTTTATTTAAGTCGCAAAATTATGGCTATTGACATAATACTTAAATATATTACTTTAATACAAAGGAAGAGCTTGTAGTGCTTTGTATGATTAAGATAGGATTTTTTTTCCGTTATATAGGAGGAAAATAAGGGCTTTTTGCTAAATGCTTAAAGTAAAGAGGTCTTCCTCAAATCGCATTAAGTGATAAAAGCGTGTACATGGAGGTCACTGGTTAAATGGTAAATAGATTGCAATGATAAATCAAGTTATAGGTAATTGAAGGATAAAATGTTTTTTGTCTGACCATACATCATTTTTTGTTGTAAATTTATTTTAACTATCCTTAATAATCTTCTATTTATTTAAATCGGTAAAGATTTGTATGTTGCTCCTAATTCGTTCCTTATGTTTGTTATGTTATTTCCAATACTGGTTGTTATATTGAAAATATCTTTTCTTTCTTAAATTAACTAAGAAAGTTAAATCGTTATGCAGAAGTCTTATAGTTTTCTTAAGAAAGAGTGTGTTTGTTTTTCTTCACTGAAATTTTTTCTCTTTGGTACTATTTATGATTTGAGTTTTCATCCTAATATCCCTTTTTTGAAGTTGTTAAAAAAACTTTTAATAAATGTATTGAAAAGTTTTTCTTCATTGATCCCCTCTAAGAATTTGTTCTAAAAAATCGTTTTTAAGCATAATGATAGGCTCTATTTGTTGTAATAAGTTCCCTTTTTTCAAACGTCTCCCCTTGTAAACAACTTCTACAAGTAACTCTCCGTCAATGATTAAGCATCCGTCAATGACATCAATGATATCTCGGAACATTGAATTAGCGTGAACGATTAATTAAATTTTTTTCTTCTTTTAATTTTCTTAGCTGAAAGGTTAATATTTTTGGTTCTAAGTCTAGGTATTATTTTTAAATTTTTATATAAGTTTTGTTTGTATAAAGCTTCCCTTGTAGAAATTGTAGGACAAAAGAATACAAATTAAGTATTTCATTAAGTATTTAAAAAACTGTAATATCGTTATTTCTTGTTAGGAGGATAATGAATTCATTAATTAGTTTAAATTTGGATGTATATTTTTTGGATAGGGTTTTTTTGTTTTTTAACACAAATCACGTAACCTCATATAAGTTTTGAAAACAAATTTTCTTATTATTATGTTGTTAGACAGGTCATAAAATTTCCTTATTCAGATATTAATTTGATTTAAGGAAAAATTAATATTATGTTAAAAAGTGTGATAATCACTCTATAAGGATTTTAAATTCAAACTTAATTTTCTAGAGCCCGGTTCCATTTTGAAAGTCAAGAATGTAACCCTTGTGAATGCCAGTTCAGCAGCATTGTCAGTAAATGTTATAGAGCTCTTAGCATGGCGAGGAGACATTTACATATACTGTGAATTGCTAAATGTAAGTATGTCCGTATCACAAAATTACAGCAAAAAGATATTTTTCGCTTACGATATCTCTATTGAACATTATGTAGATATGTTAGAGTGTAATATTTCAGAACTTTCTTCATTTTTTAATCAAACCCATCCTTTGGTTGATGAAATATGGATACACAATTTATATCCTTGGAGAAACTACACATTTGGGTGTTCATTCTGTAATGAGATTGGATGTGGTAATAAATCGCAAAATATCTTGATTGAAACCCCTCCAGATGTGCCTTATTGTGCCCCTCCAAATATCACCATGTCAACCAATAGCACAAGTAATTTAATGATAAAGTGGAAACCTTTGCCATTGGAATGTGCAAATAGTATAGTTTTGAACTATAATTTGTATTTTTATTCGGTTGAAAATTCAAAATGGAATAATCTTACACTGTTAATAAATGAGACATCCTACTTCGCTCGTGATCAGACATGGTACTATTTTGATGGCTTGGTTGCTTATGGGAACTATTGTGTGATTATCAGCTCTAATAACTCAGTGGGAGAAGGCGTTCTAAGCAATCTTTCTTGTTTGAACACACTGGGAGCAAGTAAGCATTTTCATATTGGAAATTTCTTATTTTCAGTATGTTTATATCTTTGCTACTTAATAAAATTAACACGAATTTCACATTTCAAATTTTAGTTCTGCAAATAATATTTTGAATACAGAGTTTCATTTGACAGTTTCTTTCTTAAATTAAAATTTTCCTTACATAAAGTTCTTTTAGATGAGAAGATTTATAGAAAGTGAAACCAGATTTGATCCCTTACTCTGTATTTGTTTACTAAGTCTTTTGCTGTGTATGGTGGTGGATGTTAAATCTTATTTTACTATAATTTTACTATTTATAAAGAAGACTAATCAAATAGTTTTTGAAAAGTTTTAGTTATTTTTTTATTCTATTAATTGGTTTTGTATAAATCTATGTGGCTGTAAAGCATTAAAACTATTGTGCTTGAATTATTTCAATGTTTTAATCTCATTTGATCTATTTAAAATATTTGTTTTTTTTTTTTATATTGAGTTGAGATTTAATTAATTTAAACTTTTTTTTTTCTAGGAACTCCTTTCGCTCCAAATATTTCAATAGTTAACATAACAGCTAAAACAGTAACGCTTGAAGTAACGACTATAACTGTTCAACAAATGCAAGGAAGAATTGATGGTGTTTTATTCTTTGTAACCTGTTTAGATAACAATGATGTAATGATAACTAAATATATGCCTGTTGATAATGATGAATTCCATGATTCAAAATATATACCATTTACATTAGATAAACTGAAACCTCTTCAACGCTATTCTGTGAGATGTGCTTTTAATACCATAGAATTAGGCCCACTTTCTGCTGCTGAAATCATAAAGATGGATGAAGGAGGTAAATTTTCTCATGTGTATAACACTTTTAATTGAATATTTTGGAAATGCTTAAAAGTTTTATAAATGTGTATCCAAAAACAGTGAATTCTTTTCTAAAGAAATTTATAGCAGTCCATTTGAACCACTGCTGAACCAGGCTCCTTTGAATTCATGCTTCAAAAAGTGTTCAGAACCATTCTTTACTTGTTTATCAAGGCTTCTTATGAACTAAGAATGTCAAGGATGAAACAGAAGTATATATAATCTTGAAAAACATTTCTGAAAATAAAAGTTTTTAATGCTCTGTATATTTCTTTGTTGTATTGTTTTTTAAATTTATTTGATTTTTATCTGCTATTTTTGATTCTTTTTTTAGCTATCCTTGACCTCTTTCTCAATAAGCAGTTTTTCTATCAACTATACATGTACACAAGGCTTATCCCCTTAAAAGTGTTAGAGTTTTAGAAAACGAAATTCATCATCAGCCGTCAGTTTACTGGAAATTAGTTGAATTGGTTAAAGTGTAATGCGATTTAGATAATGCTAATATGGAAATGTAGAGAAATTCTTGCTCTTTTTCTCAAAAGTTTTGTTATGTAATAAAGCTTCCTTTCATCCTATAGGTCATATATCATTAAATTTTAACACCATTTGTATGCTTTGATATTATTTTAAATACCCACAGGAAAATGTTAAAATCATTTGCACTCATCCTAGTTATTAAAACTATTTTCTATTATATTTCTTTGTTTTCATTTTTTTTTTTTGTGATATTGAGATAACTTATGTCTAGATAAAGCTGCATGTCAGATATAACTTTTATATGCAATATGTTTAATCTTTAGTTCCAGATATGCCACCTGCAATTGAATGGTGGAGCAATCATGTTGAAACTATTACATTGAAAATCAGTGATATAGAAGATACCTATAAGAACGGCAAAATCTTACAATATATGATATGTTATAAACGGATTGATGATGCACTGGCACCAGATTTTGCTTATACAGCTGCATCGCTAGGTGCTTTTGATGCAGATGATTATGTGGAAAGTGTTGATATGGAATGGTTTAATAATACTGAAAAATGTGCATTTGAAAATTATTTATACAGCAAAGATTATAAAATAACAGGGTTGCATAGAGATGGTTTGTATGAAATAAGAGTTGCTGGATCTACTGGTGCTGCTGGTGTAGGGAAATTTAGCGATGTGATTTTGTGTGGTACATTAGATTATGGTATGAACCATAAACCTCTTTTTATTTTACCACTTTTTCAAAAAGGATTTATCGTTTTATATTATTGACTGAAATATATTCGTTATTTTGGCTATTTATTTTATTTATTTATTTTTACCAAAAAAAATGTTGAATGTTCACAAAATCCATATATCTTGAAAATTCTAAGTTATATTCCTAGAATTTCATTGTTTAAGGCACAACTTTTATAAAAGTAATTTTCTACGTACGCTCCTATACTCATATGTTCAAACAAACTTAAAAATTAATAGCAACTAAATAAAAAATTTAGATTACGACCTTATTTGTAAGTTGTGATGATATTTTCCATTGGCTTACCCTCTGCAATAAAAGATTAAATTTTACAGATTAATTTTTGTGTTCATTGCCAGTGTGTGTTAATTTTTTGTGTTCATTGCCAGTGTGTGTTTATTTGTTACAACATTTAGGATTTGACAACATATACAGGATTACTCTCTAACACAATATTAGCTATTGATTAAAAACTACCTACTTATCTTTACCAAAGATACCACATTTAAAGATATCATCAAGATATGAATATATTAAGCTTTGGTGTTAGTAGAACCATACCGTTACGAAGTTTATCTTATTATTATAAATTTCTGAAATACTGTTAATAAGTTACTTTGTTTTAGAAATATTTTCAAATCTATTTTTGATATTTTTCTCAGTCAATGGAAGCTGGTCTGATTGGTCAGTTTGGGAATCGTGTTCTGTATCATGCGGAAATGGTACTGAAATACGCAGAAGAACCTGTACAGATCCTTTCACTTCACCTGGAGGTGATGATTGTGTTGGAGATAACAAAGATAATCGTACATGTATTAAGGATCCTTGTAAAGGTATTTCTTACTGTGTTGGGGCAAATAGTTTTCACTTTATGGTATATCTTTAAAGTTTGGGACAAATTTTCAGTATCATACTCTGAATAATTTTAGATATGGACCCCAAAAAAATCCATACTGGTGGAATATTTTCAAAATGGTAGATTTTTACTTAATAATACAGGTAATTAAAAAGTATGCATATTGTTTTTCAGTGTACCTAGACCATGATTAAGAAAAGTTAACCTTTTGATTCATCATTTTTTAAAGTGGTTTTTATTTTATTTTTTCTACACATATGTGTACAGCGGGCATGTATGAATTACCAATTTGTTAAAAAACCTGCAAAATGTACACACATGTGCACAAAACCGGTAAATGTATAATGGCATAGCAGAAAATTTTCTATTTATTTGAATTGTATGGATTCCCACAGAACACAAATATACTAAACTGTATCAAAATGTAGTATTGCTTTTAAGATTGTTGCTTTGCTTTTGCAATAATATCTTTATCTTAACCTATTTTGCACTGCAATTATTTGATTTGATTCCATCATTCCAATCATTTTAATGTGGAACCAACAAATAGTTTTACAAACTAATCTATTGTGTAAGGGCCCACGACTTTAGCTTTGGTGTGCACTGAGAACTCCCATTTGAGTGAGTTTACGGTAAAGAAAATCATTGTTCTCTAAGAAGGGTCAAACCTGTACCTCTGTGACTGAAATCAAAGACTTAATCGCTTGGCCAGACAACCACTGTATTTCTGGTATAAATAGATTCTCTCTTGCTAAAATCAATGTGGCACATTTGAAAAAAAATCTGGCAACTTTTAACTTTTTTGATTGATTTTCTTCACTAGCAAATAAGATTACCTATTACGACTTTCTCCTTGAATTTTTATTTTATGGATGCTTGAATGTTGAAATGCCTGTACCATGTAGTGAAGTTTTTGAAGCTGCTGTTGAAAGATTATGTTCAATATTATCCACCTTTTTTTAATTGGGTTGGACAAACAACTTGTTCCTCTCCATACTCTGCAAGAAATTTATTTCCTATTGGTGGAGATGGCTAACACTTGGTCATACGAAACAAATAATCCAATTTTATGAAACTCATCAACAATTTTTTGCTTTGGAGTATTTGCATGAAGAAATAAGCCTGTGAATACTAAAAGGATATGTTCTTTTTATATAGCAGAAATTGAGAGATAGTCTCTCACTTGGGATTCTACTAACATTTTGGTACTTGATTTTGTATTAGAACCTCTGAGCAACATTAATACAGGCGTAAAAATGGTTGTGGTACTGACTGATGCTGGCTGTATTCGTTGAAATAACCAGAGAATTGTGACTAAATTATATTGTATCATTTTGTACAATGCTTGAAGCTTTTGCTAGTGTAAAGGCATTTATCATCACAATCTTTGTTTTTATACTCTTTTATAGCTCCTGCAACATGCTGGTTAAATGCTAAATAAACATCATTTCAACTGATCCTTGAGTGTAGTTGTATTTGTTCGGTTGTTGATATTACTTCCAAGTTCAGCAAGCTTGATCTCATACAAATCAGAAGGATCTTTCAGTTTGAAAAGTTGTCCGTTCTCTGGGTTATTTCTCAATTCCTCCATGTAGCTAAATAGTTCAGGTAACTAGCAATTTCGTGGAATGTTTTATCAACACTAATTTTTGGAGTGGTACGTTCCTATTTTTATAAAGAAAAACAAGACATTTATTGCGGTTAACAGCTTCATGAACAATCATGTCACCTGAACTTGTTTTACAATCAAGAATATGTCCAGTAACTTATGAGCACAAAGTTGAAACATTCTATTCAAAGCTCACCTGGTGCAACTTTCCCTATCCAGCACCGCAAAAGAAACAAAGATTTATTTTATTTATCAACACTCCTTTGTTTGAATATCTTATTGTTTTGCTTTTTTGCTCATTCTCTGCTCTCTTTAGTTTTACGTTGTTGAACCTAAAGAGGGAGAAATCTTGTCAGAAACGGGATAATTGATGCTGTGAAAATAATGAATTCACTGCTTAAAACAAAGTATGAACTGTTTATTTGCTAGCTTGATTGTTTGTACATATTCATGCAAAGCTAATGATTATATATAAAAAATTTGTAAATTGGCCAAACAATTTGGTATATCTGATAAAGACGGCAACGTCAAAGAGATTGTGCGTTTATTAACACAGGAGACTTGTTAAGTTCAGACAACCATAAAATTTTTTTACTAATGATTGATATCCATTTAAACTGTCTGGAGGATAACGAGGGAGGATATATAGGCAGTGAGGGAGAGTTTGAATCTAGATATGATATAATCTAACTGTTTTATCTTCATGTATTTAGTTTTTAAAGCTTGTCATTGATATATAATATTGCTCTATAAATACTTGTTTACTAGGAAAAAATTAATTTACCGTAACACAACTACTCTTTTTCTTGATTATTGATCATTAGCTGTTTTCGCAATTTTTCTGATGCGTTAAAGAATAAGTTAAAGAACAAAAGAACTTACTTATTGTGCGATAATAATTAAAAGAACTAGAGCCAAAATAGTGAGTAAATAATAACTACATGAGTAATATAGTTTTATCTTTTGGGTGACAAACATGTGTTATATAATATAGTTATTATATAACATTTGTTTTTCAAGTTTTTGGGGTCTACCCTTTTGGCCATTGGGCCAAAAATAGACCTTTTACCAAAATATTATAGAATTTTCATGCCAATATTCCAAATCTATAATTAAAAATTGGGCTTAGTCCCAATTTTTATGATCATATCATTTATTAAGTCCTCAATTTAATTATTTAGTTTTTTGCAAAAATCTATTTTTGATGCTGATTTAGTTTTTGCAAGAAATTATTATTGTGATATAGCCTGCTGCCATCACGACTTAATCTCATTTTTACTTTCATGAAATTTTCTGCTGGATTAAAGGTTTGTAAGAAATGAAATTTGTTTTTTATAGTTGTTAGAGGACAGTAGTCAAATTTGCTTTATGTTTATATTTCTAGGTCCTAGAGTTGCTACTTTAGGTAATGGAGATTGTGAGAAAGATTGTACCGCTCAAGACTCAGTTTGTTCACCTGTTAATAGACTAATATTTGATAATTTGGAATCATTAGGATGCTCCTCTCCTACTAATTTGGCTGATAAATTGTCAACATTTAATTACCATCCTAGTGTGAGTGCTGATGGAGCATGTCATGGTTATGAAAATATGCCAGATATTTTTGAATGTGTAGTAGATGTAATGCCAGAAAACCATGCCAGAATATGCAATTGTATTGATGAAGGTAGGTATTGCAGTAATGTTAAATTTTTTCGATGAAGAAAAGTTTATTTGTTACTGAAATATTTTCAGTGACGAATTCAACATTAAATTTAATGGCCCAGCTAGCTCAATTTCTAGTTTGAGTACCATTTTAGAATACCTAACCTACACCTTAGCTGAACTTCTTTTGTCTCTCAAGAGGTTTTTGCATATCCAGCTAACCATTCTCATATCATTCCTTTTGTAAACGATCAAGATCTTGCTGCTTTACTGTCCTTGTTTCACTTCTATATGACATAACAGCACAAGTTTCATATAGCCTACCTCTAACATAAATTGAAAAAATTCTAGTTAGCATAAAAAATAGCTCTCTAAATTTTCTCCAGGCAAACCTTAGCTTACAAATAATACTCCTTTTTCCACCTTCATGAAAAATCTGCAAAATTTATACAGCCACCAATACATTTTATTTTATAAACTAAAGCATAACTTTTTATAATTCTAGATACTATGTTGCATGTTATGTTCTAAAGGCGTAATTTACATTCACATTATGGCGTTTTTAAATTAAATATAGATAGATGCAGAGTAAATACCACATGCTCACAGACAAGCATGTTCTGCATAACTGTTATTGATTGATCAGTCTGGGTTAAAAATAAACAAACCGCAACTTAAATTACATGACGTATTCAGATACTCTAAAATAATTATTTTGAATAATTATTATGTAGAACTTTTAATTGACCCAAAGCTTTAGAAGCCCTAAAGGGTTTTTGAGGCAATTTTTAAAACTTTTTATACAGATTTATAACCCATCACTAAAATTCAGGGGCGGATTTTGCAAAAAAAAAAAGCAGTACCTTCCTATTTTATTTATACGCCAACAATGGTTTGTAGACATGTTGTTATTAAAAGTTGAGAGGATTTAATCTCATTGTTTCTTAAATCAGATAATTTGAAACCCCTGTTCTATCTTTAAAAGCAGCTCACAAAGTTTGAAAATAGCTTTTTAAATAAATCTTTTTAATAAATTTGAGCTTTTGTCATATAATTTTAACTGGGTGGGGCTGGCAGGGGTAAAACAGGAAAATACCATAAAATCAACACAAGATCATATATACAAATCATTTATTTGCTTTTTTTTCTAATCGCAGGCTTGTTTTTCTGCATTTTTCTTTTACCACGTTGTTTACCTTCACATTGGGGAAGTCATCACGAAATTTCTTTTTTTGCCTCTTTTACAATTACTTTCATTCGGTTTGGGGATATCGCTTCTTTTACAGAAATGTTGCGTTTCTGTTTTCTCGTACCAGCACTGTGGATCGACTGATGCAATTCCTCTTCCGTAAACTTTGCGCCCATTTCTTTTTTAATGTATTTAGTAAATGGATTTACCACCTTTGCTTTTCTTTTTATTACACTGGCGTCGTTTTTTAAGGTATGAATCTCCTTCGAAATTTTCTATAGAGTTTTCTTCAGCGTCATCAAAGTTTCCTGTAGAATTTCCTTCAACGACGTTGAAATTCGCCATAACTTTTTAAAAATTTTTGAATTTCATCATTCAGTTTTGTTGGCTTGAATGGCGAGAAAAAGTGCTCTCTAAATTTTTGCTTTCCAATTTTTCTGAGAAGGCTTTACAATGCCTTTTACTTAGCAAACTCAAAATCTCCTTTTGGTTTTTCATTATTTCTTTTATGTCTGTTTTTATTTCCAAAATGTCTGCCTTGTTAACAGTGATGTCATCTTTTAACATTGTTTGCTTTTTAAGCGCCGTCTGAAAATAACAGTAAAAATTAAAAACAAATTTTAGCAATATAAAAAAAAAAAAAAACTTTTACGAAATGTAAAATTAAGATATATAAAAGCCATCAAATTTTTTTGACTAAAAATTAGAAATTTTTTTACTAAAAAACTGCTTATCTAGTAATATTTATTATATGCGCAGTTCGAAAACCATTCAATTATACGAATTGATTTAAGTCTTTTATTTTAGTTTTAAAGAACAACTTTAAGTGTACTAGCTCCAGAAAACGATAATTACTAGGTAATAGTAATTAGAGTGTTTGTATTAGTAATTTATGAAGTCATATTCCATAATACACACCAAGCATTATAAATGTGAAAAGTGCCAGTCAAACTGAGAAATAATTAACATTGTATATTTTGATGTTTTAAAGGATGTAATAAATGCTAAAGTTTACTAATAGCCCAAAACCTTGCTGTAGTTATATTGAAAACTTACAAACCCTTTATGAGATGTTAAAAATATTTTAAAACCCAATAAAAGTCACGGCTTACACTTCTTCTATTAAGACAACCAAATAATTCAAAAATAACGAAGAAAAATATTTTATTCTTAACTTCTTACAGAACGTCTTATCACTAAACAAACTTTTAATAGCAAAATCGACTGCTGTATGCATAAAGGAAGACTGCAAGTTTTTCTGTAAAAAGAAATAAGAATATTTGCCAGAATTTACCAAAAACACAAGGTTTCTTCAAATAATAAACTTTTGAGCTAGCAACCTATGTAAATACTTATGGACTTTCAATAAATCCACTAAACTTAAGTAATACTTAGTTATTATATTTTAAATTAAATTTTTGAGACCAAAGTATATCAAAAAACAATTAAAAAAAGGTGTTTGCAATTTTATTGTCGCATAACTTTACCATTCAAAATAATTTTGAGAAGACTCGATCAATAACTAATATTAATTAGAACAAGAAGACACAAATATAGTTTCTCATACGTCTGGTTCCTCGATGTGATCGCTGATACTCTTCGTGTACTTCGCAGGTTTAAACGGTGCAAAGACCTCTTCGTATTTAGATTGATCTCCTGATGTAACCTAAAACAATAACGCGATAAATACAAATTGAAATGTGAAAACGTATGTTAGAGTTTAAGAATGAGGTTGTTCTTTACTCTTTGTCACTTCCACCATTTGAAATTAAATAAATTGAAAAAAAAAAATATAAATAATTAAATACCTTGATCAACTTTAAACTTTGATAAACAAAAGTTTGTTTAAGAAATAATAGAAGAGTCTTATATTTACCTCTTTTTCGACTTCGGTTAAATTTTCTCGATCATTCTCTACATTTTTTGACGGATTTTTTTCTGTTACTTCACGTGTTTTTTCTGATTCTATGGAATTAAATCAAGAAAAGGTTTTAGCAATAAAGAATTGAAAACCTTCACATCCACAATGTCGTTATTTTTTAAGCAATAATGTTTGTTACAAAATAAAAACTAATAAATAAAATTTTGTGAAAAAACTCTTTAATGCCTATCTATTCGAGGTACCATTATATTTAATTGTGCTAATTGCATTAAAAAATTAACAAAAAAATTAACAAAAAACATATGTATCGAAATTAGTTGGAAACCCTAAAATGCATACTTATGTTTGTTTGATCAATGATAAATTCGTCGGCGTCTGGACTTGCTCTTATTAAATCAGCATACCACAAATGATATATTGTTCTTCTTTTTTGCCATTTCGCAGCTATTACTCTCGTATCTTCTTCTTAACTGATTCATTCAATTTTTTTTATGAAGCGTTAAGAGAAGTTTTTGTTGTAATATGATAGAAGCGTTATAAGATAAACTTAACTAAAGCATAACATTGCCATATTTAGACAATTCTTAAAGTTAATACCTGATAATTAACATCCAATAGACTGCCAAGATGGATATCCGTTATTACAACTTGTGATATTTTTTAAAATACAAAAGGAAATTGTATTTTAACAAATACTTTTA